>JANHGL010023772.1:15350-39043 GCA_024611195.1 Ceyx melanurus | reverse complement strand
GAGGGAGGGAGGGAGGGAGGGAGGGAGGGAAAAAAGCTGTGTAGTGTTTTCCATCATCTTAGACAGGAAAATGCAATTCCTCCTGCACATCACTGAAAGCCCACAGGTATTAGCAGGTACACTGCTGGGAGCACAACCCAGCCTCTCCACATGCTGTCACTTGCTCATGCCACACTCCTCTGCATCACTGCCAATAACAGAGGAACAAACTCCCACATATCCAAGGTCTGCACCAAGGAGCTAAGCAATTCCTCCTTGGCCCCACATGTGATCAGCAGAAGCCCTGATGTGTAGACTTAAGGCACTTCAAGAGAGTGCAGGCAGGATCAGTAGAGCAATATCTGCTACTTTCACAGCCTGTCCTCCCTTGAAGTTGAGAATCTGATGCTGAAAGAGACCTCAGGATATCTCATCCTTTTTGTCCATTGTGGGGCAGCACTGTCTTTTCCTTGCTGCAGTGATGCAGTGAGGTCCTCTCAGCAACAGGCTCCCCAGACCTTCCAAAGAAACAGGTGGTTCCCAAAGGTTTGCATCTCCCTTTGCAGAATTTATTGTCCTGGCTCTGGCTGGGTGGCCACTTTCTTTGGCTCATCAGGAGCATTTATTACCAGGGAGAGGGGGAGACTCACTGCATTTTAATCACATTTTGGCTGCCACTGCCAAGGCCAGGAAAAATACTTGATTATATGATTAGAAGCAAGATGTGCAACATACACATAATCTCATCAACAATTAGTGACTGAGCATAGCAGACAATAACCTCTTGGCTGAATACAGTGTAAATCCCTTGCTATGACCTTCTGGCATGATTTTACCTCTAGGACTCTGCTGTTCAGAGTTCACACAAGGAAATGGCACCTTGGCCAGATTCCTGTTTGACCAGGAAAAGGGAAGTGTACTGGGGAGTTAATAAGCCCTAAGCAGTAAATGCAGCTAGAAGATACAGCCTCTGTGCATCAGACATAGTTGTATTTGCTGGGGGATGCTTTTAGCTCTCCATCAGGAGCAACTCAGAGAGAGTCAGAGAGCCACAGTGGTTCAGAGGAAAACAGAATTGAGTTCTTCATGTCTGTGCAATAAGGCACAGAGGAGAGACTCGAGGCAGCCACAGGCTGGGATTAAAGCAGTTTCCCTTCCAGGGTGAGGCTGCACCTCAAACAGAGGTGGGAGCCCAGTGAAAGCTGCAGGATTGTTCTTTGAGGAGCTCAGACTGTAGGTCACCAGTGGTTCAGACCAGAGCATGAGGGTCAGGAAGGAAGAGGGTTGTGGGAAATGTTCTTCCCTCTCCTTCCTTTAACACAGAAAAACACTCAGCAACAAGGCTCTTGCTGCCAAATCCTCACCAGATCTATGAGGATTTTTGCAAATGATACAGTGTCCCTGTTATAGGAGGGCTTAAAATCAAAAACTGCTATAGAGCTGCAGCCCAATTCATTAGGTGCTGAGCAGTTAGACCACCTATGGCTCCACCTGCAGAACCACTCGTGTTAGATCTCTATCCCTACCCATCTCTCTGTGTCTCTAACATTAAGGAGGCAAGTGCTTCCGTTTTTACTGAAAAATCTTTAATGCAACTGTCTAAAACCAGCCTTCCTTAACGATGCTGCCTAGTTAAGTATTATTTACACCTCATCATATGTCACAAGAAATGCAGCACATTTGCCTTTTTATACTGCAAGAACTGGCAACACCCTCTCCTTCCTAAATCTTCCAAAATAAGTTGCATGCATCTCCAGATAACTTGCAGACAAGCTAAATATAGGAAAAACCAACCTCTGAATTTAATTTTTTTTGCTTTTCTTTTTTTTTTTTTTTTTTCTTGGATGTTCTCCCTATGTTGAGCTGCTGCACTTCCTGTTAGGTCAGGCACTAGACAATAGTTTTCCAAGAGCCTGGAAATGAGAGAAACCCGTAAAACAATTCCACATCAGCAGCACTTTGCTGCTGGCACTCACTGGAAGGTCTGCCCTGGCTGTGGCCTGGGTTGTCTCTCTGTTTGCCTTCTTTATACTGATACTGCTCTTGCAAAAATCTTCTCAAGCTGCCTGCTTTTAACTGCTCCTGCTACTTACTGAGCCTCCCCAGTTTTCTCAGGCTGTGCATCCCTCAGTGTCTTGCTCCCACTCACTGCTGAGATTAATGCTGTGTATTATTCCAGGGATATCATATTCTCATACTTGGAGCTCATCTTGTTCTTTCTCAGAAACAAAATTAAATCTAAAGAAAAGCAAAACACCAAACCACAACAAAACCAAAAACAACAAACCATGGTTGAAAGCCTGTATATGTAAAGTGGATATACAGATCTAGAAGCAAGAAGTGCTGGAGGAGTAATGAATGGGAGGCCATGTCAGACAAAATGGGTAGTGTTTCTGAAATGAAAAAGGTTCTCCACTTTATTTAGGTGTAGGCATGGATCTTGCATGAGCATGCAGCAAGAAGCCTGCTGAATTTGGAGTACCCAAGTGCTTTGGATTGCCCTCCACAGGTTTCCTGACCAGGTCAGCAACAAGTCAGGGACTGCAGCAGCTGAAAGTCTGAGGGATGTTAAGGGTAGAGTGAGGGATCCATCCTGCTTCATGGACTTGCTGCTGGCCATGTGTGATCAGCTCAGGGCAAGCCTGATTCAGCCCTCTGGATGGCAGCCAGCAAGGAAACAGCCAGGAAACCAAACTCTCACACTTCTCTGGACACAGGGAAGAGGTGGGTGGGAAACCAAGTAAATCTCTCTAACTGGTGTCTACCGGAGTCCCATCTGTCTCCAGCAGTGGCAGTGCTGTGTCAGAAGACAGGCTTTCTGCTCGTGGCTCTTCCCAAAGGGGCTGGATCTGCCCTTCCCATGCCCTGTGAATGGACCACAGGATTCATCCCCCTCTGTCCAGCCCAAGGGCTAGCTCCAGAGCACAGCAGCTGTCTTCACCACACACAGATAGAGGAGGCACTTTCTACCCACATTTACACTCTCCTTCAAAACAGATTTTGCTCCTTTGCCTTTCAATGGAATAAATGCCATGAAACACTGCAATGGGAGTTAAAAATGTACTTGCATACTCTGTTGTAGAAGAGGGGGCTAATAGGTAATGATGACTAGCTAACATGTTTCAAACCAGGGGAACTGAGGTCCCTGGAAGAGCAAATTGGGTGGCGTGTTACTGACAGTTCCTACAGCAGTTGGGTACAGAGCAGACAGGTCTCCTGACCCACACACAGAGCAAAATGCTGATTCCTGTGGTACAAAGTGATGTTTTATCTCAAAGAAAGGGAAGAGCTGTGGGACAGAGCTGATGGAAGCTGCTCTGCTTCATATCTTTTGTGGGCAATCTTTGGCTGGGCAAAGCATCTCTTCTGTGAGCAGAGCATGCATTGAGCTCAGCTTCCAGCCATTTTCAGTTTGCTGCCATAAACTAAGAGCTTCTAAACTCTGGCTGGCATAAGAGTCCAATGGCAATGAGGTCAAAAAGGAGAGAAATATTCTGCACTTTGAAGCGAGCTGGGATATTTGCCAAAAATCAAACACAATTTTTTTCTTTAGCCAGTAAAGGGACATAGCAGCTTTTCCAGACATTGTTGTCCAATTCAGAACAGTTTGGCCAAAAGCAATATTCTGGTGGAATCTACTCTGGGCTGAATTTCAATTTTATTTTTAGTCAAACGATCCGTCCTTCTTTGGAAGGGGAAAATACCACACAAACTGTGCTCAGGCACCCACAAAAATACTGCTTTGAGACATGCTACAGTGAGAGCAACCCCACCACTGATTCTTCCTCATGTTAGAGTACAGCTGTGGTGCCTGCCATCGATTTGTGGTGTCCAAGCCAGTCCAGTGCATGGAAATGATGTCCTGTCAGTGGGGGTCACTCCCAGCATCCCTCTGCCCAAGCCTGGCCCCTGCAGAACGTCACTTTTCTGCCTCCAGGGCTCTGAGTCAGAGGGAGGCAGCAGCATGCCATGGGCCTTGCCCTCTGCTGTGGTGGTGCAAGTGCCCAGCCTGACCTTCTCCCTGGCTTCAGGCTTCTCTGCAGAAAAACTTCTTGCTCATTACACTGAGCAGTTTTACAGCAAGACCCCACCCTCCCCCCAGCTTATCATACACTGCAGCCATTTCTGCTTCATCCCCGTGATTAAGTTGTTCATAGTGGTGAAAATTAAGAATGGGCATGTGGGAACAGCAAGATGAAACCAGAAACTTCACAGTGTTCTGTGTGAAGTCTTCTGAGATGTGTCACATCATCTCAATGAAGTCTAAACCCACAGGGATCCCTAGTGGTCTGGGATTTATTTACCTCAATGCAACATCACAGCCTGGCATGGATCCTGCTCCATTTCCACCTGCATCCATAAATGTCCTCTTTCTCCTTCCTCACCTCTGTCTTCAGTCCCCTGTTCAAGGCTCACTGGACCTTGTACTTATACCTCTCAAGACACTGTTAGGAGAAACTTCTGCTGGGAATGGTTCCTGGCTGTCCAAGGCTGCCCTGGAAGCTGCATTACAGCAGCTCCGTATTATTTGGCAACATAATGAGGGCTCCTCAGAAATGCAGTTTCAAAACAGATTACCTGGGCTTGCAGATGAGATGCCCTCTGGTCACATACTGAGCTTAGTGGAAATCTGGACTCAACAGCAGTGCACAGGCATATTGCTACTTAAAACTGTGGTAAAACCCTGCCTGAGATTTTTGTCTTTTACCTTTTCTAGACACTAGCTTGCTAATTGCTTTCTGCTTACAGAGGGTTTGATCACACGCAGACAATACAGGGAATGCCAAACTTCTTGTAGCCCCCTTGCAGAGGCATCCAGCTGACAGGTGCAGAGTAACCATTGCCTATCCTTGGTGATGCTCTGGGGTAGTTCTCTGTGCCCATGGCTCTCAGAGGTACTGGGCCCTACTTGGCAGATCAGACCACTAACAGATCAGTTACACACAATCCTTCAGCATGCAAAAGGGATGTAATTTATCATAATTTTATTTTTGCTTAAAAATAAGAATATGGAGCCTCTTATTTCATTCCCTAATAAAACATTAACTGTAGGCATAGGCATTTGCAGACAGTAATAGTCTTTCTACTTTCTATTGCAATGCAGTAGATTAATATAAAGGTTTATCTAGGAGGAGAGTTTGACTTCTCCATGTGAAAACTGTCACAGTGAAAACGAAAATTACATCCAGCAAATGGTGCAGCTGAACAAACCCACACCGCCTCAGTTGCAGCAGGGTGAGTTGCTGCACCACAACAGCACTTGGGCACCGGTGCCAGTGTGAGGGCAAGGTGCCAGCAGCAGCCACAATGAGCCCAGGGATGCTCAGCTGCTGTGTGCACAACTAGGAGGTGCCAGCATTTGCCAGAGCCATCCCATTTCCCCCATTTTCCATAGCTGCCTGTTGTCCACTCTGCCTGAGAGGCTGGAGCACCAGGGCCATCAGCCCATTATATGTGGGGCTCAGCAGGATGGAAGGCACAAAGGCACCTTTAACAGAGTAAGAACTAACATCTGCAGCTGGTGTTAGCTCTCTGCTAGCCTTGAATAAATGGATCCTGCAAATGAAAGAAGCAAGAATCCAATTTTGTTCCCTCCTCAAATCAGTTTAGAGAGCCAGCAGTATTTCAGTGAGTACAAAAATAAACAGTGCTTTGAATTATTTTTTATATATATATATTATATAATCACATTAATCCATTTTTATTACTTACATACTTCTGGAAGACACCAGTTTAATGAAGGATAGCAGACAACTTTAGGCACCCTTGATGAAGGGTAACATACAGTGAGTGGATCTTGTCTGGCAGTCAAAAGAACTCAGGGAGGGCACTGACACTTCCAATGTGATGCACACCTTTCCAAAGTGGGGATTTCTCCTATGTGCAGAGCAGCCAGAAAGTTCCCACTCCTGTCTTTCCACCCCACCTCAGCAGGGCAGTGTGTTTGTTTTTACTGACACAGCTCAACTCTTTCTCCTTCTTCAGGGTCTCTCCTTAGCCAGGCACGGCATCCAAGCTGCAGAGTCCCCCTCAGCCAGTGACAATTGCTACTGGTAACACCCCTGGTCCAACCCCAGTGACACACGTGGAGTCACATCCTCCCTGTGGCTTGTGAGCCAGCACTGCCTTCCACTGTTATCACCACTGAGCTTCCTTCCTCTGTGCACTGAAGGGAGGAAGCACTGCCTCAAGCACTTCTTAGGAAGCACACACGCAGCCAGCCAAGCTGAGGTGACATCCTCAGCTGTTTCCTCCTTGGTAAGCTGGCCCTAGAGCCCACCTCTTCTTGCAGCTCTTTGTCACAATCCCTCCATGGCATCACTTACAGGAACTTTCCCCATCTGCAGAATGGGATTAAATCATAGTCACCTTGCTTTGTGCATCAGTTTACTGAACACCAAACATTCAACTTGATGCAAAGCAGTAAAAATTAAAGCTGACAAGGTGCTTTGGTCAAGAGAGCATTGCCGAAGCTTTGTGACCCAGTAGGAAGAGGTGCTAGCAGCAGAGCACAGCCCTGGAGAGTTCTGCAGCACCCTCCCACAGCTGGAGACACTTTATTTCTCACCTTTCCAGGTGAGACACACAGTAGGGACAGGGATGAAGCTGAGAGCAGCCAAGGGTTCACAAAATATCCTAGGGATACCCTGCACCTTCAGCAAAGGAGGCAGCTAGTGGGATTTGAGAGAGGCTGTTTCTGGAAGGATTTCAGAGGCTCCTGGGGGAGCTGGGGCAGGTTGCAGTTCTCAGGCAGCTGGGTGACAGAAAGGCAGGAGGGAGAGGATCATCGAGATCTTCTGCAAAGAGGCAGGAAGGAAGTGGGAGTGCAACTTCCTACTCAGGACAGCGAGACTTGACCCCTGCTCGACTTCCCGATGACTCAAGTGATATTTCTTAAAGCAGCTCTCCTTCCAGTGACTAAAAAATAGCAACTGCTGAGGCAGAGCAGACTGCTGACTAATGCTGTACTAGGGGATACATCTTTCTCTTGAGAATAAGTTGGTACAAGCAGAGGTTTTTGCGTGAGCTAGACAGGACTGCCAGGGTTACCCCATCACAGCTGACCCAGAGGTCCCATGAAGACTGTCTTCTGAAATATAGAAATGATGACTAAACAGGGCAACTTTGATAAAATAACTTCAGTAACTGCATTACAATCTATATAAATCACATTTCCAAGGGATTTTCAGTGGCAAAAAAAAAATAAATAAAAATGGGAGTCCTCAGATGAAAAGGGCACGAAAACTACCAGTGTAGAACGGAGGTCTTCCCTGAATCAGCTCCACTTGAACACGAGCACACAGTTTGGCAAAACAGCCTGCCCTGATGTTAAGTGCCAGTGACACAACCTTTGGCAAGCTGTGGCAAGGAGAGAATCCCCTGAGTGTGCAAAATCTGGGCTTTATTTGCAGGCCAGATTTGTTGAGATGGACCTTCCCCATATTTGCCATTACTGTCCTCTCACCTGCCAGACTGAGGAGCCCTACAACAGCATGTTCCTGGTGGGAGTGCAGGGAGGCAGAAAGCCTGATTGAGCAGAGATGAAAGGCCCAGCAGCTCCCAGGGTGAGGCAGGGCTTTCAGTACATCTGCCAAAGAAGACATTTCACACTGCCCATCCTACTGAGCAATCCTAGCTGTGCTGTATCAGCAAGCAGATCTTCTTCAACAGACTCCAAATTTTACAGCATCCACAAAAGGGCTCAGCACAGGATTCGTGTTGTTGCCAAACAGACCATTGATAAAAGCCATTAAAAAGATGGGATCAAGGAACAGACACTGTAGGCAGGTGCAAACCCACCAAAACCAGAGGTGTATACACACACAGACACACAGAGAAGCTGACCAAGTGCCATAGTTAATGCAGGTGAAGAGTCAAGATTAACCCTGTGGTTGCCTGCAGGACAACACTGGGAACAACAGGCCTGTAGAAACAAAGATTCCCCACTTAATTATACAGGAGCTCTGGCAGTGAGTCATTTTCCAAGTCACTGAACATGTTCCACTTTGAATTATGTATCATTGGCATTTTTTGATCAAAACACTGTGTTTTCACAAAGAAAGTGCCTGAATGAAAACTAAATGTAAACACAAGTATTTTTACCTTTACCCACCAAACTTATTATTGCAACAAAGAAAGGAACTCCAGTTAATTTGTTGATGATTGGCAGCTATCAGTCCCCCCCTTTTTTTAAAATAAAAAGTCCCATTCCAGTATTTCATTATTTTGCCTGGACTCAAAGAACTGACATCTCCTTTATACTTTTTTATACTAGTTTTGTCCTGAAAAGTATATTTTAAAAAAAAAGAAGGAAAAATAAAAAGAAGAAATCCCTTATTTTTCATTTGACTTTTACAGAATTATAGAATTATTTATGTTGGAAAAGACCCTTAAGATCATTGAGCCCAATCATTAACCTAACACTGCCAAGTCTAGCCTTACAGTGTCCATAAGCATCACACCTACACATCTTTTAAAGACCTCCAGGGATGGTTATTCCACCACTTCCCTGGGCAACCTTTTCCAGTGCCTGACAACCCTTTTGGGGAAGACATTTTTCCTAATGTCCAACCTAAATCTCCCCTGGCACAACCTGAGGCAATTTCCTCTTGTCCTATCACTTGTTACTTAGGAGAAGAGATCAATCCTTGACTATTACAATCTCCTTTCAGGTAGTTGTAGAGAGTGATGCATTCTCCCCTGAGCCTCCTTTTCTCCAGGCTAATAGAATAATAGAATTATGGTCCAGACTGGTTTCCTTTTTTTATTTGCCTCTTTCCTACCTTCCTGCTGTTGCAGAATGCATTCATTTGCCACATTTCAGCTATTGCAGGATACCCCAGGTACCATTTGCTCATTAGTGAGGTTGCTCTTTCCCATCCAGCACCTCAGAAGAGGTTAACAGCTATAGGAGATGCCTGCCCTGAAGTCATGCCAGGAAAGGGAGAAACCCAGGGTGAGAAAAAGTCAGGCTTACTCAGCATTCCTCCATGGCCAAACACTCTTCTGGTTAAAAAGAAGCAGATCTCCCTAGGGAGAGCAAATTAGCAACCAGTATCTGACACTGTTTGTCTTTCTCCTGATGGATGAGCCATTTTTTTCCTCTCTTTCACAGTAATACTTGGCTGTACTTTCCTTTTAACGAGCTTTTGGATCAAAGCCCAAAATAGCTCAAAACCACTGGAGGGTTGGATGTGGGGGGACATGTGACCCAAGCCTTTCTCTTTTTTCCTCTTTTTATTTACAAACAGCAGTTGCACCTTTCATTATTGAGGTTAATATCAACAAAGGGGCCCAGTGCTTTCTTTCTGGAGCACTGGCTGACCCGTCTGCCGAGTTTACCAGTGATGGATGTCAAGCAGGATGCTGCTGCCACCTCCCTGCTGGGAGAGCCTGCCAGCGAGGGGCAAAGAGAAGGTGGCCACTGCTGATGAGCAACACTCACCTTTCTAACCAAGTGTATCCCCACCTGAACAAACACATCAGATCCTGGGCAAAGAACAGGAAAAAAGATCAATGGATTCTTTTCTACTTCTTGTGTGACACAATGGCTGCAGTCTCAAGGTGATGAGAAATTGCAGCTTCCAGGAGGAACAGGAGTAAGGCAGAGCAGGCAGATCATGTCCCATCTCTGTCCTTCCTTCCCCATGTCCCTGAAGTGTGATTAGCAAGAGACCACTGCTCTCAGCAGACAGCTCTGAGATCACTGGGTAGAAAGCATCCCTACTGCCAGAAGCTGTTGCTTCTCTGACAACCCAGTACAGAGCACAGGCCTAAAAACAGGAGATAAATAGTCCCTCACAGTTACAGCCATCAGGGCTCAGCTGCACTTTTTGAGCCATTTTTTCCCCTTTTCTAATAGAAAGCTTTGCCAGGAAACTTGTGCTTGTCTACATGTGTCTGCCATAAAAGAGAGCTGAGCACAATTAGAATGCTGATGAATCTGGGAAAGGACAGAAGAGACAAAAACTCTATCATCCAGCAGAAGTAGAAAGAGCAATAGCTGTAAAGAGTCCACATAATACTCCTTGTCCCCCCTCCAAGAGACTTGTGGCTGTGGAAGAGTTGGGGGCAGTGTGGGTGCTGGGCAGGGGAGAGGACAGCCCTCAGCTTGGCAGAGCTGGGGGATTGTCCAGGGGATCTCCATCTGAGCTGCTGAGGCTCTGCCAGCTTCCCTGCACCAGCACATAAGGTAAGTGGGGATGGCAGGATGCCTCTGGCTGGGATGAGCAGCCAGATGTGTGATGAGGAGCAACGAGCACCATGGGTGGCTGTGGGGCAGGTAAGAGGGCAAATCACTGAGCTGCCACACAGCCTTTGTGTGTTCAGCCCTGAGAAAGGCCATTTCTGGCACAGTGGGACCCAAGAATCCTCTCACTGGCCTTCAGTGGTTTTTGCTCCCAGTCCATATTCTCCATTCTGAAAGTCTCCCTGACCAACACAGGCTGCCAGGGGCTCTCCAAGCAGCATGCAGAGGGCCACCCCCCTCCCAGACTGTGGGAGGGAAATACTGCTACTCTGCAGGTTTTTATTTCCAGGGGACCTCTCACAAGAGGCACTTGCCCTTCACCGAGTCCATTTTGTGTACTAGGCTCCAAGTGTGAGCGAGCAAGAGCAGCCCCTGGCTGCTGGCAGGTCCTCCCTGCTCTGCCCGGCCTGTGGCAGACTCACACCACCTCTGGTACACAGATGGCAAGGCAGGACGAGGGGATTAGCTGTGTGGAGAACACTCCTACAGAAAATGAAGGCACTGCCAGCCTTGTTGGAGATTGCATGCAGAGCTCTGGAACACTCATGCCTTGTTCTCCCCGTTTCCTACCTCTGGCGTGTCTCAGCCCAGCAGAAGATGACCACTGTGCCTTGGTTGGTTTCAGTGCTCCTGTTGAGGGGGCAGGGAGATGCACAGGTTCATATTCATTTTCTTCTTACTTTACCCTAAGAAAACTATATTAAGAGCCATTTGAACTGGAAACACAGAGCTGCTTCTTATTTGCAAATCTCTCTATGCCAAAATACTGAAGGATTTTTAGAAAATGTTAAACCCTTGTATCTGCCTTCCTCAAATATTAGCTATGCTGAGCATTCAAATACAAGAGAAACATAATGAGGTTCCATAAGAGTCAGTGTGAAATGCACCCAGGAGAAACCCAGAGCACACTAATGGGCATTCCCTGGAGTTTCTGACTCATGGATGGGTTTGGAACTATTTCTGTAGGGCAAATAGCAAGAGGAGAAAGGCAGCCACTAGCAGAGGTGTCTGCAAGCTGACTGCAGAAGTCAGTAATGCCAGAAGACTGGAGAGTGGCTAATGAAGCATCTCATTTCAGAAACGACAAGGGGAGACTCCAGGGAAGTGCAGTGGTGACCTACATAGAGCAGAAGGATGCAACAGAAAGGAGAGGTGAGGACATGCAGGAGGAAGATGAGGAATTGTCACAGGGCAACACAGAAGACTGTACAAAATAGGATGTAATGAAGCAAAGTATCTTTTCTACTGTGAGATAAACAGGCAAGACACACTCTGAGATGTGCCAAGAGCTGATGTTCTGGCTCTTTCATGTTAAAAAATTATTTAATAAAATTTGATCTGTGTAGGGTATTCAGGTCAACCAAATTTAGAAACACAGACATTTTGTGCAAACCAAAATGTAGTGATCTTATTTTGTTTTTATCAATTCTAACATTAAAACGATCGAGAATATTTTGTTTAAACCTTCAAAAAGTAAATTTCTAAATAAGATATTGCTTCAAATGAAAATAATATTTGAAAATATTTCAACAAAATACTCCTATGATTTAAAGGTTTTTTCAGGGTTACTTCCCACTGAAGAAACTGAGTAAACTTGAGATTCAACTACAAAATGCACTGCTTTACCTTTCTGTACATATTTGGGGATGGGGGCAGGAAGTGAAAATAAAATAAATTCAGCTGCAACCAGGATCCGTTTCCAGAGTTGCCATTGCCTATTGCAGCTCCCAAAGCAAAACAAGGTATCCTGTCTCCTTTGAGTTAATGCCTGTGAAAAACAACCAAACCACCTATCTCCAGCAAAGCCCACCTTTGACTGTGTGATAGTGATGAACACAGAAAGCAGAGGGAGATCCCATGGCAGACTAAGCATTCACTCAGTGGCAGGGCCAGCAGCAGTGGCTGTGTCAGTGTGACCACTGCCCCAGCTTTCAGGGCTTACACTGATGTGGGGAAGGCAGAACGAGCGAGCTACGGTGGGAGCAAGTGCTTCTATTCCACTATGAAATAGCAAGTCCTAAAAAAGGGGGAGCTGCAGATGGTAAAGTCTTAAATTACCATGGCAAGCTTTGCTGGAGAGTGTCTCTAGTCCCCTTAGATGGAGCCTGCAGCTGATTCACAGAAGGTCATGTCTGCTAGTGCTGCCCGATGCCCGAACCTACTCCTCTAGCCAGCAGGGCTGGCAGGGTTGAGAGAGGGGAGCTGGCTGAAAACATCTGATATGGCTCTGGACAGGCAGACTCATCTGAGAACTCAAAGCACTGAAGACACTGAGAGCTAGTGCAATGGATTACAAATTAGCTGGGAAACACGAGGAGGGAACACGGAGCCGGGCGGGTGAGTATCCTGACAAGCTTTCCAAACCTCTCTGCCCCTGCCAGTGTCTGTTCCATTAATAATTTGCTCTGTCAATTGATACCATTTTGCAAACCCAAGTAGCTCCGTGCACTCAGCGGCGAGGTATTCCTCCAGCTCTCGGGGTATGTACACACACATACGTTTGAAGTGGGACTTCACACCAAGCGTGATTGTGACCGTGAGCATCGTGCCACGCTGGGGCACAGCAGCTCCCTGGGGAGCTCCAGCTGGAGCCCAGCGCCGGCCATCGCGAGCCCTGGGACTTACCCGGGTTGATTTCTGTCTCTGCCGGTGCGCTGCCCGTCGGATGACTGCGGGTAATCTCACCCTGCTGACAGCCAGCCTCCTCTGGACTGCAGGTTACCACGTTCAGCTGACAGCAGAGCAGGGTTACAGCAAGTCCAGCTGAGTGCTCAAGTCTTCCACACTCCTGCAAGAGGGCAAGATCCAGCGTCCCTAATCTGTGCTGCTGCTGGGTCACAGGTTGATCACCAGCTCACAGCCACGAGACAAGGCTTCGAAGTCATCACCTGCTTGGGCCCAAGCATGGTTTAGAAACAGGGGCTCCGGGAGTAAGGAAAGCATCCCTGTGAAGGGCAGGCTGGCCCCTGCCAAAACCAGCCACATTTCTCAGACAGTCACTCCCTTCAAGCCTCCAGCTCTTACTGATCTCATCAGACCTGCCCTTCTAGAAACACCACAGAAAATGCATAGAAGTGTGCTGATGATGGGGAAGTCTGGAGTACAGCTCCAGCTCCTAAAAAAAAGACCTTCATCTGGGATCCTACTAGACTAGATCAGCTTTGGTTTAACCACATTTCTTGCTGCTCTGGACCCAGTGGCTTCCTGCTTGCTGCTCTCCTTGCAAAGGGATACAGAACTTATCTTGGGCAGAAGCCCCAGAAAAACTCCATCTACCCTTTGCCTAGCTCTTCTCCCCTTTCTCACCCATCTCCTCCTTTGTCCTACCTCTCCCTTTGCCAGGCAGGTCTCTCATTTCTGAGAACCGTCTTTTTTTTTAGTGTGAATGGAGCTGGAGAAACCAGGGGACTGGAAAAGATTCTGAATCAGAGGTCCAACAAAAAGCAGTGAAGAGAAGTGTGATTCTCTGATGGTGGGTATAGCAACAGCATTAGAGTATCCAGCAGCAATCTCTTCACTGGTTAGAAATCCCTGCAGTACAAAGCAGCAGAAATTACAGTGGATCATGAACTGCGTGGTTCAGCTGTGGCACTGTACAGAAAACACAGCAAGACCTTTGTTACCATAGCAAAGTGTGAATCATGGGCATATTTCACTGAAGTTATCTTATTACTGTGAATTTCTGTCCAGGCTAGCAGGACTGTAACACCTATACACATGTTTAATGCCATGAGTGGTAAACCAGACAGATAACTATAGATAGGGTCTGACTAGGTCTGTCTACCATCAGTACTACTTACAGCCTCCAGAATTTGTCAGGAGATGATGCTCAGGAAAGAGCAAAGTGTGGACAGAGAAATCCCCTTGTGGCAACAGCTTCCCAGCTTCAGTGGTGAGGTTTGGGAATTTTCTGAGCTGGAGGTTGCTGTCAGGGTTTGATACCTGATAGTCTCTGCCAGACCTACCCTTCCTGAAGCTGCCTAATCACTTTTTGAACTTTTGCACTCCACAACAGTTCATAGCAATGAGTCTCAGAGTTTTAATATTGAAATTATTGTGCGGGGAAAACAGACGATCTTGGTTTTTGTCTCCCAGTGGATAACATCATTAACAAACTTGTATTGCCAATCATTTCCTACTCTCTCCACATCTGTGATCAAATCTATCAACTCCACCTCAGTCATCTCTGCTTTAAAACAAAGAACCCGAGGCTGATTCCCCATATACACAACTGTTCCCCATTTATGATCACCTCAGTTACCCTTGATAGTGTGCCTGTGAGTTCCATGATTCCTCTTGCTGGGCTGGATGAAGCAGACACTACTCCAGCAACCTATAGATTTATGTATATAATGTATATTAATGGTTTGATCCTAGGGATGAGATGGAGAATTACGAGGAAGAAAAAAAAAGGTGAGATTCCCATGGGTTGAGATAAGGATAGTTTAATAACATAGAGAAGAAAACTACAGTAGTAATTCAATAATTTTAAAGTAACTTAACAGAAGCCAGGAAGGCTCTACCTGTGCCTGAGCTGCCAACTTTCCCTACTCCGACCACCTTGCAGCAAGCTGAAAAGAGGCACCTTGCCTTGGGCCAGCTCTCCCTTTATATAGGGGCATAGCTCACTGTGGCATCAAATACCCTGTTGTCTAGTTCAGTTGTTTGTCCCAGCTGTGGCCCCTCCCAACTGCTTGGGCCAGCAGCTGCTGGTGATAATTAACCTGAACTGAACCCAGGACAGTCCTCTACTAACATCTATGTGTATTTTTGACAGCTGTGAGATGCAATTTTCAGAGAAACAGCCATTGTGACCCAAAGATATCTTTCCTGAGCTGTGCTCGTTAATCTAGAGGTCATCGCTGTCCATGTAAATCTAAGATTATTGTTACAGGATGCAGTCCTCTTAAACTGTCTGCTGTTAATCTCCTTTGCCATGCAAGATAAATGTTTCTATTGACAAGCTGTTGTGAGAAAATGATTCTTAAATGTAATAGCTAGAAAATTCGGTATGAAATCTCTCTTTGGCATGAGAATGGCATTCTTAAGCAGAACATGGTAAATCTTGGAAACAAACTCTTTCCTTAACCTTCTCTTTTATGGGAATTTCTAATACATTCATGTTCTTTCTCTTCTATTAGCTCCATATCAAAATGCAGCTTAGGCTGATGGCTGAAAGTCATCACTGATGGTAGTGAAATGAGTTCCTATTTTTAGTCCATTTCAAAACTCCCATTAGTTCAGCTGAAGCACGTGCTAAAATCCTCAAAAAGGCAAGAACTGTATCAGCAGAGAGAAATTATTCCTGATCCCCTAAGGTTAAATCTCTGAATGAAAGAATACTGAGGGTAGGAAACTGCATATGTGCTACATCTAATGTGGATCAAGGGAGAAAACTTTCTAGTTGCTACACCTTTCCATAGATGACTTACCAAAACTCATGAAGAGTAGAGCTGAGGTCCCCGAGTGCCTCTCAGATGCTTCTAGACACCAGCAACTCACTTTTTCATCAAACCTACAGGTTGGTTCAGAAATTATGCATTATTTTTCTTTGAAAAATCAAGCCATCATCTTCCCAGGTATTAATACTAAGCTCACATTTTCCTCTTAGCTTCTGTCCCAGCAGGAATAACATAATCTTCATTGGTTTGCAAATTGCAGACAGCTCCCCTGTGCCTACTCTAGCTTCTCAGCTTTGTTTTTCATCCTGAAACTCTTCTGGAGAAGGGACAGGGAGGGCTTGTTTCCCCAGAAGCAACATAAGAAAATGTTTGCATGATAAAACCGCTGCCTGTTGCGTGGTAGTTTAAACAAAAGAACCCTACTGTGGACATTTTCTTCTGTAGCACAGAACGGTTTGGAGAGCTGTGTAATGTGTCTTGACAGCAGTACAAATCACTAAAGGTCAAGGGCTTGGGGATTAACCTCATCCCCATACAATAGGCTGATAAAGAAAGGGCAGGACAATGAGAGTTCAGCTTTCAAATGGAAGGTTTTGAATAGAGTTGATGAAAACGGATTTGTGGAAAGGGGAGACTACCAGACTAGCAGCTCTCACCCCTCCAGCACTCAGGCAGCCTAAGAAGATCACAGTGCAGAGGCAAATATCTTGCTCTCCCCATTCTTTTTTAATGCGGTCAACGTCTGCTTATGGGGACCCTACTCCCGAGATATTTTTTGCCTTTCTCCTTAAATCTACTTTAGCTGCAGATGCTCCTTTCAGCTACAAATTTCCAGAGATCTTTGTCCTTTTTAAAGCCTGGATCAGATTAAAAGAAGGAAGTCCCTCTCAAAACCAATGTTCATCTGCAGTGACATGTGAGCTACTTGATTCATCTCTGTCCCTATATAAAATGGAAATAAAGAATGATGCCTCTCTCTCAGAAATACTGCTAAATTTAATTCTTGCAGAGCTTCTTGCAATTACAGTGTTATAATATACAGAGCATCATAAACTAAACATCTCGGGTTGACAAGTAAGGTTTGTTTCTGGCATGCCATTACAAATCACTGCCAAAGTATAGTCTTGTCAGTGCAAATCCCCACAGCCTGGCTGGACTGAAGTAGATGACACAGCATGTGAAATGCTATCAACTGAAATCCTAATTACTGTTGGATGTTTTCAACTCAATCCCATTAAGTTTGTTCTTTAAGTAAAAAATTGGACCACAGCTTGGGGAGGTGATGATTTTAAAAACCCTACCCTATCAGGCAATTGCTGAAGTTGGAAGATAACTCTTGAGTTACCAGGTCAAACTGCCCTGCTCAAGCTGGGTTAGATACTGCAGGTTTTCCAGGACCATGTCCAGTGAGGTTTTGAATATCTCCACAGATGGAGGATCCAAAACCTCTCTGAGCAACTTGTGCCAGTGTTTGACAACCTTCACAGTAAAAAAAAAAACTCCTTCACAGTAAAAAAAAAAACTATTTTCTTGTGTTCAGAACATTATGCATTTCCGTTTGCAACTATTGCCTCTTGTCCTGTCAGTGGGAACTACTGAAAAGAGTCTGGCTCCCTTGTCTTCATTTCCTTCCATCAAGTATCTATACAGCCTGAGAAGATTCCCCACAAGTCTTCTCCAGGCTAAACATGAGTTTAATGAAGTCTTTATCTTTTACAATCTGATTTTAAAACATTAAGTCACTACTCTAAGATAAACTGTGGGACTGGAAAACTCAGCTTCAGGTACTTCCCCTGAGATGTAAGCATATCAAATACAAAATACTGCTTATATGGTCACATTAACACTTGAAGGAGAGGTCTTTTGCTTCTTTGACTTCAACTTTGTGATTGTAGCAGGTAAAACTGCGTCGTTTGAGTTTTCTGTGGCATGAGTGCAGGGCAGTCACAAAACACCCCAGTTCAAGTTTTTCCTATTCTACAAGAAAACACCAGGGATTGTTTCCTGTATTAGAGATAAGTGAGAGGAGTCTGCACCAGAAAAGCCTATTGAGATTACTCTGCCCCCTCCCATCAGCAAAAGTATTTTCCCTGGAATCAGCAGTGATGACATTATTGAGCATCAGTGGAGCATGGAAAGGACAATGAAGCTTTCAGAGGACACTCTTTTTTTGCTGTACTCACTGGGTAATGAATGTTTGCATTCTTTGCCAAAGGGCAGAGCACTTTTTACAGCTCTCATTTCAGTAATTCTGCAATGATACTTGCATTCATTAAAAAAAAAAAGCAAGAATACTATAGGCTATGTAAGCCTGATGAGTGCATTGACAGGAAGGATGTCACTGGATGCTACTGTTTATTAGTACCATGACTCTATGAGAATTATTATGTAGGTTTTTTGTTCCCTAATTACGTGCTAAATTACATTAAATTATCACAGTAGTGCCTCATAATTACAGTTATTATGACAAAAACCAAACAAATGAGTAAAGGAGTGACCTCTTTCATTTGAAAACAGGCAATATAAGTCTCTCACCAATGCCAGCTTTCCGAACATTAGTGTCAATTTTCATTTGTGATTTGCAATTGGAAGGACTTCTTTGATTAGCTTTTTTAAAACCCACTGCTCAGTGAAGCTCTTCCCTGTTTTGCTTAGACAGGAATGCAGAAAACTATTCACACTGGTGAATTTCTCCCTCTGCTTTCCAGGTGGTCTCCCCTTGACTACACAGCCTATGGTGCAGCATTCCACAAGCCTCCTGAAGACATCTCAGAATTTGTGTTTTAAAGGCCACATTAAAATTAATATTAAACATATCAAATATATTTATACTTGATGTTAAACACAAAATCAACATTAAATTATATTTAAAATGTAAAACTAGGACCATTCTGAATTTTTTATTAAATTCATGGTTTACCTTTGATGCCAATAACTAACTACTACAAATCCAGATTAAAATTAAACTCCTATTTACCTACAGTACATTTCTCACACCTTCACCTTTATTCAAAGTGAATCTGTTCTTAAAACAAAGCTCCTTTTTAGCTGAATAGGTTAGCTACTCAACACAAATGTTGAGGCTGTGAAGCAAGTCTGGCATTTAACAGGATACATCAGAATTTGATGAAGATTCTCAGGCTAAGGGTACAGTACAGAGAGAAATCTTAAGTAGAAAGCCACATACCTATACTGTGAATAGAATGACAGTGCTTGCATTTTTTTTTTTATCTACTTTATTACAGCAACTCTTGAATGCCATTGCCCCCTAAAAAGCACAATGAACTGAATCAAAGGAAAGAGGATCCAATACTGTTTCCCCCAGTGCCTCATTCATGACTCATTTAGCTAAAGATCTGACTAATTTTGCTTAATCCATCAAGATCAGAGCCCTAATCCAATGGCACCAATCCATTTTGAAGTATTATTAACAGAAAGGAGAAACCTTCTTCCCTGTTCCCTTCCCCTGTACAATATTAGAGGTATCTTGTGGTCACATTGATCAAGTCATAAGTATCTGTGATACTCTGCTGCAGAAAGGTCAGTTTGCAGAAGAATGCATATAGAGTGACCTAGAGAATAGCAAAAGACTAGCAATGGGGAATAGCTGGGGTAAGTGGTACAGTTCCTAGAAGAATCCAGCATGGAAGATTTACAGTTTATCAGTCTGCCCAAGCTATTTATTTTATCTGTGTATTTTATCATCCACACAAAATTCCAGTTGGTACCTGTTAAAAATGTGTCCCTATGGCATTAATGTATTTTGCCTTGTTATAGGACTGAAATGGAATTAGCCTTGTAAATAACAGCATGCTTCACTGCTATACTGTGAGATAGTATACAATATTTCTTGCATACATACACGTAGGTTTTCATCTTATCTTGCACTGAACATGGCACACTGAACCATTTCTCCTTCCAGACATGGTCACTGCAATTCCCACTCAGAGTAAGTAATACGTTTTAAGAGATGTTATTCTCGTAATAAAAGATGCTACTGAAAACACACCTGGTATTTCATTATCATAATCATGATGAGATGACCCGGTCATAACCTCTCTAAACTCCTCCTGACTCATCACTTCCTTAATTGGTTTCCTCCAGTTCACTGCTATTATCAACAACTTTTATGAAGCATGGATCAGAGTTACCATGTCACTCGACACTGTGCTGCTACATTATCCTGATCTAAACGTGAATGGCTTCATCCTTCATAGCCTCATTGGTCTACCTGCTTATTTTCAGGTGACAATCAGATCACTCCAACATGTTGCATTGCATATCTTCTTCCAGCCTGGAGACCCAGGTAACTACTCTGCTGAGTCACCTGGACTAGCTATATATAGGCCCATTCTCAAACACTTATAATTTGCACTTCCTGGTTAGTAGAATATTGGGAGTTAGAAAAATATCCCCAAATACGTCTTTATTTAGCTGCTGTCTACATCAAGAGCACAACAAATCTACTATTTGCTCACCTTTTGGCAACAAGGAGCTCCAAAAACTTTTGGAACATTTCTTTTTCTCATTCCTCTGGGTTTTTTACTGATAATCAGTCAGTCCATCCTGCTTACTTTTAGATTTTTTTTTCTACTTCTTCCTTTCAGCAGCTATACTTTGATCAGAGGTTAAGCATGCACTGCATTTGGTCACGGGTAGTAACTTACTGGCAAATAATTATTTGCTAATAAGGATCCATTGCTAATGTCATAAAGAAAGTGGTTTGTTGTTGAAACATGGCCAGGAATTGGTTTTTGATAATCCATTCTGCAAAGCCCCCAAAAGACACTATTGCAGCCAAGAGGCAGATCTGTTGGTACTCAACACTGCAATACTGCAAGCTTAGAAAGCAAAAAGTGAGGACACTGAAAGTAATGCACTGACTTGTCAGCTGAAGCATGCTAATGGTGCTTGTGGACTTACTGATGTTTTCATAGCAGAAATGACTGACAGAGTTGAGATTGTCCACAGCATCAGGACTCCCTATCACAGCATTAGTTTCAGTAGCTTTAACTGCTGTTGAAATCCCTTTGTTCCATTGAGGAAGACACAGATACACACTTAACTAGCAGCTTTTAGGCTACTGTTGTACTTCATTCAGGGGTTTTGGGGCTATTTGTAAGCAGTAGTTCAAAATTTCCTGGCTTGGAAATGTTCTTGCCATTCTCATAAATAGTATCAACACATGGACTAAGACAACAACATACACACACCTCCCCCCAAAAAAGACACCCCACCACACACATAAAAAAAATCCCCAAAATACCCAACTGACCAACCAAGCAAAACAACAAAAAACAACCAAACTACCAAAATAAACCAGCAAATACACACACAAACAAAACAAATAACTTGAGAACTAGTCTCCTGGATCTTAATTTCCAGTTCCCTTGTAAATATTCAAAACAGGTTAAAGGGAATCTCCCAACCCACAGGTAAATGGTAAAAGCATTACACAGTAACGAATATATTTAAGGTTTGAACAGCATTTCTACTGGAATATCCCTATCTACAACAAAACACAGAGAGAAATACTATAACAACTTAGGGTAGGAAATGAAAGGAATTCTAGAATAAAGCTAAAGTTTGTAAGGAGGACTAAACTTGTAAGGAGGGCAGTCTGGAAAGCAAAATAAAACCACTCTTCAAATTGGCTGGGACAAAAGGACTATTGATTTTGAAGCCATGAGTGTGCAAAGCCACAACCTCTGCAGGTAGAAGCAGTCACTCTGTGTGTCTGTGTGTGTGCACACCATTTGAAATGCTACATCCCAAAGACAGCAGAGTCCTAGAGCACCAGGCCCTACGAACACCACATGCAACAGCCGTGTAGGGCAAACTCAACAGCTGCTAAGGATTTAAACTGTGCCTTTCTTTCTTCCAGTACTGTTCCTTTTGGATTTTCATTTATAATTGTGCAAAGTGCAGGTCAAACACTCTTACACACTGAAGGAGACATATTGCTTCACTACCTAAGTGGCAGCAGTGGTGCTGAGGGAGGGACCTGCAGCTTGGGTGGCCATGACCAAGACATGTGGTGAATTAGGAGAAGCAGACTGGCTCACTGAGGGCTTGAGGAGGGAGAGGTTTCATAGAATCATGGAATGTTTAGAGCTGGAAGGGACCTCCAAAGGGCATCTAGTGCAGCCCCCTGCAGGGAGCAGGGGCACCCTCAACTAGACCAGGCTGCTTGCTTCAACAGGAGGAGATTTGGACTCACCTTGTGCAGCCCCCACCTCTCACATTTATTCTTAAACACAGATTCACTCACCTTTGCTCTTGCACATACAGCCAGGGCAGACAAAGAGCAGTGTGAGAGGACAAAGAGGGATACCCAGCTCTTGCAAATTCCATGTGCCTGTGGAAGAAACCTGGGCTTTGACAGCAGGCAGAAAGGACTACTTTACATGTATAAATACTTGGAATTGCTCACTGGTTCATGTCTCCTCATTCTGCAGGTCTTTTTCCTCCTGTGATCTTATAGCTCTGTTGGACTGATTCCCAAGGAGTGGCCTTTCTGCAGGTGCAGTGTTGTAACAGCTCTGAAATGTTAGTTACCATTTTATCACTGTTAAAATGTTCTCAAGACAATCCTTTTAAGAGAACTGTCACTCAACACACTCTCTAGTAATTCTGTTGCAGCAAGTCTGATTAAATAAAACCTTCCATTCATGTTACTTATCTCACCTTGTTCTGTACCCAGGACTGGAGTGACCCTGAGGAAACACGTCCCAGTTGTAAAGCATTTGTGTTTACGTTGCAACGGTCCAGTAAATCTGTTCAACTTCCAGTAAGAAATACTTTTGTTTGTGGCTTCTCTTAACAACACTGAATAATGCTCAAAGCACTCTGCAGAGATTTTTATGAAGATTCAGTTCTAATTTAACCGATGCCATTGTAAATCAGGAATAACTTCACTAAATTGATTTTATGTAAGATCTAGTTCACATTTGCATGAAGTAATGATGGGGAGTTTATGAGTACTTAGGTAGAGGAGTTAAGACACACTTACAACAAGCCTTACAGAAATAGGATAATTCACTTATTGGAAATGCTGATGCCTATGTCATCATGACTCAGCTGAGTGGGCCAGATTAGATTCTAGCCTCTTAGATACCTCTACAGATACTGCCATCAACACAACCAACTCAGGATTTCACAGATTACATATTTACTAGGGACTGCTTGCTAAGAGAATTCACATGTGTTTTAAAGCATTTTGCAGTGGTGAATAATTAATACCCAGAAAAATTTCAGTATTTCTTTCTACAAGGAAGCCAAATCAGCAGCCTACTGGATTTGAAGATGCTGCTCAAACATGAATAATCTCCTGTTGCAATATCATTCCCTGCCCCTGCAGCGGAGGAGTCCACACTCCCTCTCCCTTCCTTGCCTCCGTGGTTTCTTCACTGTGGAAAATAATTTACACTTAATAAAGCCACTAAAAATGGGAGTTGCAGATACCATATTTGTCTATACCAGGGGCAGCAGCTGCTGTCAGAGTGGAAGGGCGTGACAGAAAGGATGTGACAAGTTCCCTCAATGCCCCACAGAATATGGATGCCAAGAGAACAGCTCTTCAGAGAGGCATGGGGAATGAGAAAAGCAATGAATGAGAACACTTGAGAGAAACAAGACAAAACATTCATTTGAGGCAAATCTCCAGAAGATACTTTGCATTTATAACTGCTGCTTATCCGTATCAATTTTCTCTGCTGTAGAACTAATGTGTGAGTGAGGAGAGAACTAACCCACGTGATGGTTCAGCTGCAGCCATAACACCACCAGGTCAGATCAGCTTCATCATCTGAAACTGAGTAAGGAACCCTCCAGTGAGGAATCTTTTACAACTCATTTAGGCCATTAACAGTTAGCTTGGATTCTTGATGTTCAGAATGGAAGTCTTAAGTTTCATATTGCTCTGTAGTTAAACACACAATGAAAAGTAAAACTTCCACTAAAAGAGTAAAAATCACAGAATGTTAAGGGTTGGAAGGGAGCTAGAAGATCATCTAGTGCAACCCCCCTGCCAGAGCAGGGGCACCTAGACCAAGGCACCCAGG
>JANHGL010023772.1:3879-14546 GCA_024611195.1 Ceyx melanurus | reverse complement strand
GTCTCTCTGGATGGCAGCACAGCCTGCTGCTGTGTCAGCCACTCCTCCCACTTTGGTGTCAGCAGCAAACTTGCTGAAGGTAATCACTGACTGACTTCTCGTAAGACTGGAGAATGCAGCTGCTGGGAATCCATGTGTGATCCAAGGAGATGGCCATGCTGCCTTGTAACTGAGGGATCCATCAACAGTTTTATCCTGTAAAAAGTCAGCTTTTAATTGACATTTGTGTCCTGTTCAAGGCATTGTCTTTCTGATATGTAATATTATACATAGCAACATGGTGGTCTTTTTGGATCAGTTCACTGTTTGGAAATGCATGCTTTCAATCTATCCAGTCATTTTGCTTCCACCTGTGGCTCAAACAAAATACCAACTTGAATACTTCTAAAAAGCAAACATTATATGTTGCATTTGATGGAATGGAAGACTAATTACATATGAGAAAACAAAAATTACAATCTATCATGGAAATCTGTTTACCATTATAGAAAACAGAGAATCACAAAATATTAGCCAGCTTTCAGAGTGACAGTTCAATAGGGGATAAACAGTGATGGATGTGGCAGAGTTGGCTCACCTTGACAAACTAGACTGTTCAGGTGCTGAATTAGATGAGTGACTGAGGTGTGCATGTGTGGGAGGGAGGTTTTCCAGTTGCAGCAAGAACACAAACCAGTTTGAATAGCAACAACAAAAATAGTGACTCAGGTTGCCTTTGAGTTTATCTGGATATTGTGAATATAAAATTGCCAAAGCATTTTTACTTCTCAAACCACAAGATATCAGACTATCAGACTATTAAAAAAAAAATAAAATATTATATTTTATAGAATATACACAGAGGTGTCATGTATGTTATTGTTCCATAAACACCCAGATCACTGTCACTAGATTTAAATATCCAATTTGCTTTCAATGTTCTGAGATCATCAGTTCCACAGGACACATGTTTGGGTATGTTTATAGTTACCTTAACTTGCTTAGCTGCATATATTGCTCACTTGCTTGCTCTCTTTTGTTTTTCTGTTATGCTTAACACACAAAACCAGTCTGCTTGCTTCCACTTCCTTGTTCTCATTTGTTACCGTACAGTCATCATGCAAGCTGACAATACTTCACACATTAAAAAGCCACAAAATCAGATTTTATCACTGTACATCTAAAAGGAAACTGGGGACAACCTGAAATCTTTGTTACCATTCAGGCCCCTCCTGCCTTGTATGATATGTGTAGGTCCATGAGCAGGACAGTTTGCTGTGACAAAAGGCTTTGGGGCATAGTGTGCTGCCCTCAAAATGCTACAAACTGTCTGGGTGGCAAAGAACAGATTTCCTAACAAGAAAATGTGCATTGTGTTTGCAAGATTTTTGAAGATACTTAATAAAAATCTGAATGATTAAAATGTTTCTACCCACTCCATGGTAAATATTTTACAGAAAAAAAAATATCTGCAGCAAGTCAAAATTGGAAATCCAGAGAGAAAGAAACAAAATGATTCTATGAAGGAGTTTAGTTTATGTGCTCCACATCATTAAACTAAATTTAAAACTCTTCAAGGAACAGTAACTGGCATAACTATATATTTTTAATTATTATATACATTAACATACTGACTACACAAGTCTCAAGTGTGCTCAGCTTGCCCTGGCTGTTTGGAGTTCACTGTTACTTAACTTAGAGATTCAGTGAGAAAAAGGAGGTGTTTCTTTCTAAAGTAGGTGATAAATCTCCAGTAAATTTAGATCATTCTGTATATAAGGTGAGAGCAAACTCCAGAGAAAAAAAAAAAAAAAAAAAGAGCAAAGTAGAAGGTTAAATTTGTCTGAGTTCTGAAATAGGAGCTCAGCACAATGACAGAGAAGAATTTTTTTTTCTCCAGGTAAATCATAGTCATTATCAAAATATATTAAAAGTAATGGATTCACGATTACCTCAGAGTAGCCCATAATCCTATGCTAAGTCTGGTCTACTGAGCCATACTAAACAATGAAAACATGAGGACATCTGTCAAAAAAGTCTGGGCTAAGGTGAATATTGTCCAATAGAAATTGGGGTGACTTGGGGGGCCAAAATGTCTGGATAGCTTAATATCAGTAAATTTCTGTCAGCCTCAACAGGTTGTTCTTGATTATTTTTTTTTGCTGGGAAAAAAAAAGAAAAATCAAACATTTCAAATTTATCACCTGAACAAAAAAAAAAAAAAAAAGACTATCTTGACATTAACAATTCACTATATTCTGCATCAGAAAAGTCCTTGGAGTAACCCAGTCTAAAGTAGTGCTGCACTTTAACACAACTTTATAAAAGAGAATATATGCCTACACTGCAGACAGATGTTGTCAGGGGAGGTTTAGGTTGGATATGAGGAAGCAGTTCCTTACAGAAAGGGTCATTAGACACTGGAATGGGCTGCCCAGGGAGGGGGTGGAGTCACCATCCCTAGTGGTGTTTAAGGGATGTGGCACTTAGTGCCATGGGCTAGCTGGGTGCTGTGGTGTTAGGTCTTAGGCTGGACCAGCCTCAATAATTCTGTGTGTGTGTGCAATTCTGTGTGCAATTCTGTGTGTAATTCTGTGTGCAATTCTGTGTGTTATTTCAGAGCCTCCTTCCTGTTGAAGCACAGCTCACGCTGTTACTGCAGCATCACTTGTGCATGCAGCTTCTGGGCTACAGAGATCTTTCAGGAAGAGAACTAACAAGAAAAACTACAAAATCTCACTATATTGATTTTGTAAAAGCAAGTAAAAGGAATAGATAGGCCATGATCATGAGTAGTTTATGTACAGTTGCTTGGAGCAGGTCACTGTTAGTGCTTTGTCCTCACTGTGTTAAGATGTGTCTCCTTTCATCAGCTGCAAACTCCCTGGTCATACAAACATTGCAAGACCAACCATAAGGGATGTGGGATCCTTTATTTCACCTGAGCAGCCCCCCTTCTGCAGAAGATGCTTTCCTGCACATGGCTAAGGAGCTGCTGGGACCTACCTGGGGACCCCTTCAGCTTGAGGCTGTCCCCCTTACTCGGCACTGCTGCCCTGGCTATCCAGCTTCTCCCACTCTTGTTGCACAGCTGGCAGCAGGGGAAAGAACCAAATATCACCTCGGATTGAGCACCGAATGCTGACCTAGTGGTTTTTTGCAAAATTAGGGCTTCCCCCGCCTGCCTTCTCGATTCTCTGGTTGCTGTCAGTCATTTAGGTTACTTCCTCAAACAGGTCCCGCAATGGCTTTCTTGCAAAAATGAGCGTGCATATGTATTTTTTAGAGATGCACACGATTGCAGCGATGGTGTGCGGAGCAGGGCTGACACGCGCCCACGCACTGGCCGCTCCCTTTAGCCCGCTGCCAAGAAAAGAGGCTGAATCGGGGCTTGTTTCCCTGTCACCGTGGCAACGTGGGCTGGGAAGCAGCGTTTCCTACAAGGCGCTGCGCCGAGCCTCTGCTGACCCAGGGCAAGGAGCAGCGTCCCCACCATGTGCAGCCATCACTCCTCGGCCTCCCACAGCCGCCCTGCTGTGCCAGACGCCACCACGGGCACCAGTGCTCGACACATGCCCCAGACTTGCCCTGGCACCAGGCTGGAGAGAAGCCTGGCAGCTGCCCACGGAGGCTGGTGGGGATGGAGGGGCCCCGAGCAGCTGCCCTGCTGCCTCGACATGCGCCGCTTTGACCCTGAGCCATCTCAAGCGACTTTATGGTATGGGGAGCAGCCTACCTTAAAAAAAAACACAACTGACCTAAAACCCCAGAGTGTTGCCAAGCTTTTGATCCTACATGACTGCAGGCTGAGAAAGTGGATTTTCTTTCAAACTCGTTTCCTCACTGCAACTCTGGCAATTATAACTAATGCCTTTTAAACAATATGTAGGTTCACTCTATTTTTTTACTTCCTCCTCTTACTTCTGAGGAACATCATCTGACCATGGCAATGGAAATTTAAAACTTTATATTCGCTTTAAGGCATGTGCACAAGTCTAAAACCTGGATAAATAATATCGAGTGGAAGAGATATCTTCAATATCAACCCATTTCTGTGTCCTTGAGAGTCTGTAACAGTGTGAGACTGAAAGTCAGTGTGACTAGGTATAAATATTTTTTAAAATTTGGGCATTTCTTCCTTGTGCGAACACGCTGGGTGCAGATGGTCTGTTATTAGTGTGCAAAATGAGTGGTGAAGGGAGAAAATGCATTCTCCCAGTTACCTTAGGCACCACTGCAGTGAAAGCCTTCATAATACAAGGTGTGGTCTCCAGAAAAATGTCCAAGCCACCCGGTGACTAAATATAAATTACCTGCTCCAAGGAAACCAGCACTAATGCACTACCTGTTCCTGTTAGTTCCCTCGCAGACCTTGTTAGCTCTCCCACTGAGAAGCAATGAAACTGAAGCTCAGCCCTTGTTCAGACACAAGGAATCCACCCAGGAGAGGCATGCTGTGGACTCCCAGATGGTGGAAAAAAAGAAATACTAAGAGGTTGCACTGGAAAATTTGGGGAACTCAACTGTAGAACACAGATCTAAAGGATTTCATTAAGTCTGTCACTTTGAAGAATATTTTGTTTCTTTTCTCAGGCATCTATATTTCTTTTTTTCATTGAAGTCATTACTTCATTTTTTTTGCCTCTCCTTCTCCATCCTCTCCCATATTTTTTCAGCAAGGTCCTTCAGCATGTTCCCAGTGCCCCTGGGACTCTTGCTGCACTAGCAACTATCCTCTCCTCAAACACAGCTTTGCAAACATTATCTGGAACAACTCCTTTGTTAAATGAGGAAAATACCACTGTGATCTCTACTGCTCAAAACTGAGTAGTTCTATAACACAGCAACTAAGCACAACTTCCTAGGGATTTATACCTTACGGTTGTGTATCTCATGCCTAATTGGCAAGAGAAAACTCAAATTGCAGAAAAATCATGGTTGTTTTTTCCTGAGTAAATTCTCTAGTGGCTTCACAATGCAATCCTTCTTCAAATGGTAGATGTTACTAGTGTTATCTCTTCTCTACATGCATGATAAATCCTGTAGGGAACTCACAATATTTAAATTCATTGTCAACCATGTCACACTGGCTGCAGTTGGGCATGGATTTAAAAGTCTAGATAAGGTGAATCCAAAGACAGACACCTACCTGTCCCAACCTTTTACTTAGCAATCCATCAGCTGGATTTCCTAAGTTTGCCACTTTGCCTAACACGTGCCACAATAGCAAAAGTAAAATTTACAACAGTTTGATAAAGGTACTGGAGTAATGACACTCTTGTGCTGAACTTCATTTGGACCAGTATTGTTACTCTCCCATCAAAACTTAAGCTATATTCATCCCAACTATTATGGATATTCTTCAGAAGAGATACAAAAGTGGTTTGTAATAGGACAGGGGGAACCAAAATCACCACAGTCATATTTTGGTCCCAACTTGGCATTGGGAGAGAGGAATTTATCATGACCTGGTCTCTCTACAGATCACACAGTTTACTTTAAAATCATGACATTTGACATATTAATATGTTTATTTCCTGAGCCTTCTGCTTTTAGTCTTCTGTTTTCTGTTTTGTCTTCCATTATTATGAAAACTAAATTTTGTCTTAAATACAAAATTCACCAACAACAAATACCCATCAACTTTGTGGATGGATGTCTAGTACATCTGAAAAAGTAATCCTCTTAGATGTTTAAAATATAGCAGGAGGCTCAAGAATTAGAAAGTAATTTTCTGATAAAAGATGCTTTAGCTGTTTCTGAAAACAGACTTTTTATAAACCCTGGCAACCAAATCAATTTTCAGCTTCTTTCTCAAGTTGGGCAAACAGCTAAGAACTGATTCTTTATCCATTTTCAGAACCCTAAGTTACAAAAATTTCACCTTTGTCTTGCTATCAGAGAAGATTTTGACTCACAAATCTGGAGATTCTGGCTTCAGTGACTCCTGATCATCCCCTTCCCCCACCCCTTTACAAGCTGTATTTCCGTGCTTCTCATTGTGAGGACTGTTTTTCCTCTCATAATTTAAGTTTGGTTCATGTCTTTGCCAAATAGGGAAGTTCAGGATGTACCGAGTCAGAGTCATTCTTTCTTTGCAAGAGGTTTTTGCACTTTTTGTTTTAGATAGAAAAGACAATTAAACCTAACCAAGGGTCATTGACAACTGCATTTCACCAAGGTACCACTGCTATAAACGTCAAATCAATATACAGGGATTTTTCCTTAACCTAAGGATTTTATTTTTATTTTTTTAAAGAGAAAGAGAAAACAACTCTTAAGACAGTGAAAGGCTAGATCCCAGCTCCTGGTTTTAGACAAAACTTCAGTACAGTTAACAGTCAACCACATCTTAATGGCAGCCAAACCACAGCTTCTTCAGTAAGTAGCACCTATTTCCTGATTTTTATCTTATTTCATCATATTTCAATTATTTTGAGAACAGAGAGAGCAGAGGAGTCAAACTAAAATATTTAAAGGCAAGGTACTGTCTGCTAATAGCTGCTGGCTGCTCCTCCAGCAGAGGAACAGCTCTGGCATGCCCTTAGGCACTCATTTTCCTGTCATGACTTACACAAGGCTCATCACAGGAACTACACTTACCAGGAATCCCTAAATTTGTAAAGCCTAATGAGATGATTAGAGCTATTTAATCTTGTCTCCCAACTAGCACAGCTGATGAAATTCCATCCAGGTCACAACTGGGCTAGTACCCACAGTTGCATGATGCTAAAAACTCATCCAGTTTATCACTGGAATCTCTTCAGAAGCTTATTTACCACACCTACTTCTTCCCTGATTCTTTCCAAAAACCACTGATCCCAGACTAGCTTCTTGTTTGGTGCCATACTCAGAGAAAATTTCCCTGCTGTCAGATCCTTCTCTTTATATACCAAGGTTAGACTTTTTGTCTTATGCTCCATGTAGGAAATCACATTTAACTGGCTAGCAGTGATGATTCCTCAGGGCCGTTTAATAATCAGAGCTCAGGTTTCAGTCCCTTTTCTAAGCATGGGTGTACATTTAAAATCAAAGGCAACAGATACTAGAGCAGTCATAGATCATATTGTGTCTGCTCACACCTTCTCTGGCTGTTTAGGGATTAAGGGTAATCCCTTGCACACCAATAAAAATCCATATTTGGCTAAACTACAAAAATAATCAGTTAAACACATTAAATGTCTTTTCTTGTATTCAAAATCTTTCTAGCTAGCTGACTGCAATATTGAGCAGCATTGATAACATACTGGAGCTAGAGCAATACAGACCAACTCCATGGTGAAAAGACAATGAGAACTCCACCTAATTTTTTTTGCTTGAGTGCAAGAGCACAGACCCTTAAAAAAGGTTTCACTGTAAAGTATCAAGCTGTCATCCCACTTTAAAGTAACTGTCCTTTCAGGTGCCACAGAGGAAAGAAATTTTACCATGTTCCAAGAGGGAAATTGTTGCAACAGAAATTTGCTGCAAAGGGAGTCAATGCAAGTAGGTCAGTCCAGCAGGTCTCACAAAGGAAACAACACACTAGTATTTGTGTCAAACACTTAAAGCTACCACTGGTGACAGGAGAGCCATCACTGGGTGATTTCAGTGTTCCAGCATCCATTCATGTGGCAAACCCTGGTGACAGCTGGACTGGCACAGTGGTGCCTGCTGCATTGACTTGGCTCTCCCGTGTACTGGGCATGAGCAAGTACCAGGAGCAAGCAAGTGCATGATGCTGAGGTATCACTCCCCCTCCCACCTCTTTCCTCTCGTCTGCCTCACAGCCAGTTAACAGCATTAGGAGAGAAATGCTGATTATACATGCGTTAATTATTACATTCAATGCTATCCTTCTGGGAAGCAATGTCAGGTTATTGTCAAGAATTTTATTGGAGACAAACCCTTAGGGCTCTTTCACTTACCCTACGGCTAGGAGTCCTTGAATGTCTCCCTCCTGAGCAGCCTTTCTGAAACATTTTTCAGACACAACTCTCTTCATTTCCGCGAATTCTTTTCCTTGTTATTCAGGAAAGTTTTGCTTAATTTCTGTATTTAGTTGTTTTGTGCATCTGAACTAATAGCCTGATACAGCCAGTGCTATTTTTCAGACTAGATTCACATGATACCTGGCAATACACAAACTCTCATCTTCTGAAAATTGTTCTTGCTCATATGTTATTTCTCTTCAGGTAAAAAAAAAAAAAAAGAAGTCATTCAATATTTTATATACAGGAGACACAATATTAATTTTAGAATTTCAACATTTAGATATGGATAACTTGCCTGTCTCAAAGGATTTCTGAGGCATAGTATAATTATGTGTATTATCAACATGAAAATTAATTTAAGTTAAACTGTACCCAGCCCCTCCAAGTAGACTCATAACTAAACTGTTCAGACATGATCATTTCTTACTTTTTTTTTACTTTGTAGGTGATCTCTGGGAGACTGTTTTGGAGAAGGAGAAAATCTAAAAATAGAAACCTATTTTAAGTGGCCATCCACTGGTCTGGTACAAGTTAAGAAATATGCTGCTGACAATTGACACAAACCCACCTGATTATATATATATTAAAAATATCATTAATAATCAGAAGTTTCTTATTCTTACATTAAGCAGGTTTTGGGCATACATGCCTCATCTGTTTCACCTTACAAGGTGCAGGACACTGGAAAAAAAGGTTCTGCACCTTAAACTACTACACTTCCAGTAACATTGAAACCACACAGGCTTTACTGATTGCACATGCTGTTCTGACAAGCTGCTGCCCAAGACCCTGCAGCCCAGTCTCTAGACACATCCCAGTGCCAGGGAAGCTACAGGCTGTTGCAGGCCTTGCATCATGCCACAGCGTGCTGTGAGCAGGTCCACGCTCATCACACCACCAAAACCTATTCCACTCAGATGCACAAACTGGTGATGGTGTTTCTATTGACAAAGCACCTCACTGAGCTAGCCCTGCTGTAGAGAATGCAGCCCCAGCCCTGGCATTCATGCTGGATGTGATCCACCAGTGCGTCCAGCTCCTCCAGATGTCACAGCAGCTGGGGACAGGCTGGGCACTGCACAGTACTGAAGTGATCCTCATAAACCTTGCTCCAGGTCATAATTGGAAACCAACCACCTTTTCTCCTGGGGGAGTTCTTGCACATGGTGTTCCCCAAGCTCTCCTCGGGGTGCCACAGTGTGCCTGTGGTGGGCTCCTCCACAGCCTGCAGGAGAAGAGGGTTGATTTGGGGCCATCCAGCAGCGGCCCCCTGGAGATGCCCCTTTGTCCCTGACAGAAAGGGGAGGTATGAGGAAGAGCAGGCCAGCTGGATGGTCCAGCCAGGGGCAGTGGTGGGAGATGGAGGCCGGGGCAGGTCCCTCTGGTGGTGCTGCCACTGCCTGCACCGAGTCACTTTGCACTCCCACCCCTGCACCAACACCTTTCTGAAACAGATGACTGGGAGGATGTGATTTCCATACTGATGAGTCTCCCGAATGCAGCCTGCCCCAGCTCCTCTTTCTCCTCACGTTAACAGGAACATCACACGGAATCAAAGCTTAAAACCCATGTTAAAAGAACCTCAGGAAGGGCTGCCTGCTCTGCAGCCTTCCCCACAGCACACTGCCTCTGCTGTGACTCATGGGTGGCACAAGCATGGCACAAGCATGGCACCACTTGCCAGGTTTTTTGAGGTAGATCAGGAATGCTTTTTCTCCTTCCTCCATTTACTTTTTCAATACCTTAGCCCATGGGGGAGACATTCCCTTCAGAAAGGCCTTGCAGCCATGGCCACTGACCTTCCACCCCAGCCCCACCAACTCCTCTGCATTGACTTAATAACCCTGTCATCTTTTTGACAATCAACCCCCCTCCCCATTAAGACATATCAGCTTAATATCAGCTTTTTAACACCTACCTGTGATTTTTGACAGGACAAAAAAAATATAATGATTTTTGATTGCATGTTTTCCATGGAAACTGGGTTTTACAGATCTCTCTTTGGTTACAAAGGATGCCCACAAAATCCCTAATCACAGTAAGGTTTAATAAAAATAAAAAAATCAGTTCTCAATTTTCTTGAACAAAAAGCTTCTGCTTGCTCCTGGCTTTCTGCCACAGGTAACTAATAATTTGATTTTTTCCATTGCTTAAAGCACATATTATTGCCCAGAGAAATCACATCTTCATATTTTCCCTTTGGCCACTGCTTTGGGCAATTGTTTCAACTGCTTAAATCATCTTGCTCAACAAAGGGGCTTTGATGACAAATGTCAGACAAATAAGGCAGCAAAAGACACTTATTTTAAAAATACTCAGGTTCTTGGGGATATGAAGCAGCATCAAGCAAAATTTCAGAGAGAAATGATCAGAGAGGAACCTTATTCCTACATGTAGAAAGCTCAAGCACTTTGGTGGGACATAGAGATTTGGTGAAAGGTCTCCATGTCAGGCTAGAGGGAAAAAAATGTTAAAGAAAGGTTTCTGGTATGGTTTTGACAGTTATGAATAGAAAATACAGCTCTGTGAATATTCTGTATCATTTAATTAAAAGGAGCTATTTTTGTGAACCCTTTTGACCATGAACCTTTTCCTTGCATATTCATTGATGGGAAGAAAGGCATGAGCAGAATTTATGGAAATTAATTTAAATTCTGACTGACTATGCTTGATATTATATTAAAATAATATTATTTTATTATATTAATTATATCT
>JANHGL010023770.1:0-44896 GCA_024611195.1 Ceyx melanurus | reverse complement strand
AGCATTAAAATAACAAAACCAGCAAGTGATTTTCCTCTATATTTCAAGCTATTTTTTTCCACTTTGGTCACACACAGCCAAAAGAAGCATTTGAAGTGATGCAAATAAAAAGAGGGTTAATACACAAACCATACTTCATCAAGCAGAGAATCACTCTTCCCCTTATCCACTGCTTTCAAGTGCTGTAGCTTAGTGTAACCATTTTAGCTGTGCTTTGTTTTTGTTTTCTGCAAGGCATGAAGATAAGCCATGCATGAATCAATACAAGAATGATTCAGCCTCTGTTTTAGCTACTGATGTACTCATCATTTCTAGCTTTCCATAATATGCAGAAATTCCAACTGTAGCTGAGCTTTGCATCTAGCTGGATGTGCCTTGTTTACACAGCCCAGTAGGTTTTCATGCTCCAGAAAAGCTAATTCTGTGGAGGTTGCTCAATCAGGTTCAAAACAAGTCTTTTATTCTATAATAAATACAGTGAGGTTCTTAGGTGTCCCAGCAATTTAAGACAACACTTGGTAGCATCACCAGCTTCTTGCCTTTGCCACCTGTGGTCTCAATTGAAAGGAGGTTTTGGTTCTCTTGGTAAAATCTATTTAAGCCCCAATTTCAGTAGCTGAAATAGCAGCCACTGACTATCAGAAAGAGAAAAACTTGCATTCCAAGTTGCTTCTTGTTCTCTCAGAAGCCCGGTCTCCATCTGAAGTGCCCAGATTTAGCAGTTACAATTGCTAAGCAGCAGAAGCCTGTATGTGAGGAAAGATTTCTTCACATTGGAAGGATATTTTCACTGTGGTTTAACTGTCAAAGGGGATTTCACAGCCAGCCACGTTACAGCTCATCCATGCAGCTGCCATCAGAGCAACCTTTAGCTGCTAACTGAGGGAAATACATCATTCAGTTTTGTACAGAGGAGGAACGAAAGAAATATCTCATCAGAAGCAGTCTGGAGCTCCACACTAAATCCCATCTGCATTTAAAGACAGGGTCGTGGGCTTAATGAGCTCTTGTTAATTTCCTAAAGGCACAGCTGAAAGTGTGGAAATCAGGAACCTCAGCACAGCACTGGCACATCAGACACCACTGAGTTTTAGCTCAGCTGAGGGCTCAGGATTTCCAGCAGTGACAACAGCCACACATCTGGTCACACCCAGCCAGGAAATGAACAACTCTGCTTGAACCCAGGAGGGCTTGGGTGCCGTAAAAACACATCCTGCAATGGGATCTGCCAGGGGAAATGGGAGGAGAGCTCCTTTCACATGAGGAGAACAAAGCCTGTCTCGCACCAGACCACCCCCCTTCTGCAAAAACACAGCACAGGAAAGGGCTCCAGTCACAAACCACGACCAGAAGCTGTTTCCAGGGCAAGGAGAGTCTCAATCTGCAGCAGCAAGCCTGCACCCAGGGTGCTGAGAGGGCACCAAGGTTCCCTTTGCACCAAGCCTGGCCTCTGAGAAGACCCCTGGGCTGCAGGACACTGACTATGGTAGCTAAAAAGTCAAGGCTGCTTGATCTATATCTGCTTGTGAAGTAAAAAAAACAAAACCACGTTTTATTCACCAGATAGAGTTTTGTTATTTGTTTCTGTAACCACTGATGGATTTTTGGAAGCAGGTAAACAACGAGCACTCCCAGAAAAGCTGGGAGAGAGTACATGTGGTCTCTTGGTATTTCTGATTATTTCCAGAGTGAATCAAACACAGAAAAAGAAGCTGTGGGGCTTTTTCAATCATTAGAATGCAACAAAAAAGAGCATAAATTCTGTGTTGGGTTATGGTTTTTTCTGTCTTAGTACATTGACCTCAATGGCTTCAGTCTTGCCCACCTCAGGCAGAAAAAAACCACCACTGACCTGCCTGAAAATTGTGTTTCCAGAAGGGAAGCAAGACCAGGCAGGCCCTAGGTGGGTTAAATAGAAAATGTACCTACTCTTGCTTAAAAATTAAATATCTTTGAACTGGTGACTTTGCTGTTTCAGTGACATAACACATCTGGTGAGACCATAAGCACACCCCTCCTGTTGGCAGAGAGATGTTTGTGTTCTACAGACACATGTTTTGTTGAAATCTTTGCCTACCTGCTTGTTTTTTGCTTTATATGGTTAATATGTCATTGATTTTTCATGTAATCAGCATATCCGTTTACACAGCAATTAAAATCAGATGTATTTTGTTGTGTGGATACATACAGAGTGGTGACACCTGGCCTAGATGGTGTATGTGAAGATCTTTTATTCATAGATTTCACGACCTAGAAGAAGAATTCTTTTAAAGTAATTAGCCACGACAGGTAAATAAACACAATAAAATAGAAATTTTATTATTTTTTCTCTTACAGTGCTGATAAATGCAAGAAAATTCAGCCTCTTTGGCAGAGAGCTCCACTTCTCTATGGCTGTGTGAAACAAAAGGTACTTTTTGCATTAATATAGCTATCCTACATCTAAAAATAAATATATTGTGATCTCACCTTCACCCAGCAGTAAATGAGAATGTTAAAGCACCTTCAGAGGAATGCAGACACAAATTGCAGACAGAAAAGGCACTTGGGCCAAGGGTGCTATTTGTAGAGCCAATTCAACTGTGCTCTGAAGTCACTAAACACCTAATTGGCCTTGACAAGCTTCAGATCTTTGGTTCCTGTGACAAAAGTAAGAATGTGTTGAAATTGAGCTGAGAATTTTAGTTTGCACTTCCATTCCAGCAAAGCAACTGGTGTGGGCTGTGCTTTCTTGCAGGTTACCACCAATTTTGGGGGGGTAATATATAATAAACGTATGTATTTGGGGAAAGTGGAACAACCAGTTCCATTTTACAGCAGTCTGGTGATCCTAATTAAGCACCTGTTAGTCTGTATTTATTAACCATTAATTAATCTTTAGCTGGTGTTCTGTTGAGGGTTGCTCCCTTGTATTGCACAAGCTGCTGCCTGATCTTAACACGCTGCACATTTCCTAACACTTCCATGTTTATAAATGAGGTGTTTTAGGCAGAAAACAGTTTAGTGCTTTGCTGGGAGAGCAGAATACTGGCTTTTTTTGACATGAGGGCAGAGAGTGACCAGTGGAAAAGACAGTGTTTTATTGTCTTGCACCCACACATAACCAATCCAAGAATTTTAGACTTTAAATTAGTCTGCACCCTGACATTTTAGGGTGCCTTGGTAGCTCAGCTTGCAAGAGGAAAGGATGACAGCAGTATTTCTGGGCTTTGCACCAGGCCAGGGATGTCTTAGTGTTGCAGCCATGCCTGTTGGTGTTGAAATATTCTGTCTCTTCTTTGCAAGAAGCCTCATCATCAATTCAACCTGAAAAAAAGAACCATGGCACAAGGTTTTAGAACCAAAGTCCCTTGGGTTACCAACCAGAGTTTCCCAGCAGGAGTATCTCAGTAGTAGAAGCAGAGTCACCTCCACAGCTCCTGTTCCCACTCGCCCCCCTGCTTTGGTGAAACACAAATTCACTGATGAATCTTTTACTTAATTATTTCACTGATTTCCAGTAAAGTGGCTTAGCCATTTCTAAGAATGAAACTGAGGGCAGGGGAAGGAGAGAGAAATGTTGTCAAGGCAACAGTAATCCCATTATTTTCTAACTTCTGAGTGCCTGAGCAGGCAACCTTTATCTTCTTTTCATGCCATCTTTGTGTATAATAATATTGTTGGAGACAATTACCCTCATCAGCTGAAAGAAAAGAGCATGCTGGGGTAGCAAAGGGACAGTAAGACAAGCTCTTGCAAACAAAACAAACTGGCACCTTCATATTCTTGGCTGTTGGGTGTCCTGCTGCTAGGCTGAAAACAAGCTTTCAAATCCTAACTGCTCTGCTAGCAACATCTCTTTAAATTGCCCTCCATCCGGACAGGAGCAAGAAACTCATTTCCACAGCTTGGAGTGCAACTGACAGCCTCCTGCTATGGAAATTGCTGAGCATATGCCAGTGTTCAGGAAGCATTTCCCTCCAGATTTTGCAGCTCATTGTCATTTTTTTGCACACAGCAAAATGTTTTCGTGGGAGGGAAGGCTCCTCTTTGTGTTTTGGGGGGGTGGCCCTGGGGAGAGGGTGCTGATTTCTGCATTATGAGGGAAACTCTGAAAGCATCTTTCATCATTTGCCATGTAAGATGTGTCGTTCCTACAAACTGAGAACACAGCACTTTGGTAAAGTGTGCTAAATGAAAGGAAAAAATGAAATAAAAAGGAAGAAACAAACAGCAATTGGCCTTTCAGGAGTCCTTCTCCCTGCATCCTTTCCTTTCTCTCTAAAGGAAATTAAAATTTCAGGGGTGTTTGTTGTTTGATTGGTTTTTTCCCATTGGAAAAATACATTTCAGTCAATATTGGCTGTACATGCAGGAATATAGATCAGAGATCATTCCAGGAAAGCAGAATGGAATGTGACAATCACACTTGTATAGATCATGAACTCAAAGATCTCCAAGGTCCCTTTCAACCCCTAATACTCTGTGATTCTGCATCGCCATTCAGAAAATATTTCATTTTTACATTTATTTGGTTTTTTTTTACATTTGTCTACTGTTTTTTCCTCGAGTAACTTCTGGTGTTTTTAAACAATTGCACCATAATTCTACACTTTCATCCTGCAACATATGGAGGCAACAAATCCTAGTGAATAAATCACTGGGCTACAACAAATGGAATTTAAATTCTTATTCAGGGCTTTGCCACTGCACTTCTGTCTTCTATGACAAGCCATTTTGTTCCTGTTTCTCTGCTCCCCAGCCCATGAAATGGGAACAATATATATTCCCACTGATTGAGCACATTGAGTGCATGCTTTGTGGAAAAGCTGTTTTTCATTATTTAGATGTTAGATATTAAACACACAGCCTAAGAAGGTGTTTAGCTGTGCATAGCAATAGAATGGACACGAGGAGAGATCAGATGTGTTTAGGAGATGTCAGGGGGTATCAATTGTGGTTTTATTTAGATTGAAAGGGCTCCAAAAGTGGGGCAATTCTGTCCTGCTCATGTTTTACCCCAATCAGCAGGACCTTGGGTGGTGCTGCTGCCTCCCACGTCATGAGCTTGTCACCCAGAGGAAGCTGAGCTCTCATTCCTGCTTCAAGTTCCAAGCTTTATACCCAGCTACTATGTGTGCAGGTACTGAAACCAATCCAGCACTTGGAGAACAGCTGTGACATTTAAAAAGTCCCAGAAAACAACCATAAAAAAAAAATAAAAATCTCCATTTCAGCAAAGCATCGAGCAAAACATCAGCAGCGTGGGGAGGAATTTCTGAGAATATCAGAGCCACTTTTCCTGCAGCAAAAAATAAACCCGTGGCAGGAAGAGGAAAACACAGATCTCAAATAACAAGCAGCTCAGGCAGCGTGCAAATGTGAGCAGCAGCAGTTGTTGGCTGCAGAGGAGCACGTGTGCACACACCACATCACCACCACATCACCACCACAGGCACGCAGGATGTTATGGGTACAGTTTGAACCTTCACTCAGCTGTCAGCAGACCACAGGCTGGGCTTGCTCTAATGCTCAGCTGCATTGCAGGAGATCAGCTCTTCTTCTGGGTAACTTACAGCAGCTCTTGCTCACCTGGCAGAGTGAAGGGAGCTGCTTCTTTTCATGTGACAGCACTGAAGAAAGCAAAATACTGCAGTAGCACATAAAAAAACTTAGAGGCAACACCTGAAAATTCTTAAATGTGGGCTAAATTTCCTCCTGAAATTCCCAATTTGACCTAATGCAGGGTTTCATCCTGCCTAGAATTGAATATATGGCAGTGAGGAGTCTGCCTCTGCAGAAACAGGAATGTGGTTCTGTGCCCACGGGTGAGTTTTCTCACTAATCAAACTCCCTGTTCCAAATAATAACAGTAATTAAGTACAAACAGCAGCTGGCATCTGTGGTACCTACAGTGCTACTGTTCTGCTCTGGCAGGGGGGTTGGACCAGATGATCTTTTGAGGTCCCTTCCAACCCCTGACATTCTGTGATTCTTTGCAAAGAAAAGCAAACTCTTGTTATGGCCACGCATATATCACATATCCAGTCGCCTCTCTGTCGTTACTGATGCTCAAATACAAGAAAGAATTCGGTTTTTTTTCAAAATTAGACAATAACCAAGCCTAGAAATGGGCCACAGCCCTCCTCTGAATATCACAACACAGTCCAAGTAAGAACCAGCAGCCAGAGCAGCAGCTCTGAGCAAGCAGTCACGGGCTTTCCATCAGTTCTTGCTCTGTTGGGCATTTGCAACGTGCTGCAGGGCCCCAGTGCTGCTCTTCTCACCCAAGCCACACATCTGACCTTCCCATATCAGCTCTTGTGCAACATGAATGGGAGTTTTAACCAGACAGATAAAGCCAACATCCCTGACTGCAGTCACGTTACCTGCCCTGGCTACTTCTGCTCAGGGAGCTGCCCCAGCTTCATTTGCTGGGCAGTAAATGAATGGCACTATTTTTTTTCCCCTGCTTTAACCTTTGCTTTGTGTTATTTCTCATTTCTCTGAGTCACAACGAGTTGGTTCTCAGTCCTGGAGCTCACAGACACACAGACCTCTCAGACACTGGAGCTCTGCCAGAGGGGCACTCAAGGGTCTTTGCACAGGTTCTGAGGTGGGTTTCATGCTCACAACTGTCTGCAGTTCTTCATTTCCTCGGGGCAACCTTTCTCGGGCCATAAAGGCATCATTCTGTGCTTTATTTTGCTTTAGTTGCTCAGCATACCCCTCATAAAAAGAGTAACTGAAGTTTATCTGGACTTGCTGGTTTCTAGATCATTTTGCCAGCAGTGCCTTGACCAGTCAGAGGACACTTATAAAGCACAAGTCAAAAAAAAAACATGTTTTCTACATTTTTTCACCCTTTCTAGAGAGGCTTTTTGATGCCAAATGCTTAACTAGTGACTTTTTCCCAGCAGTGAGCCAGAGGGGCAGCACTTGAAGATGGTTCAGAAGAGCTCTTTTATTTCAGCAAGCAAGCAAGATGTTGCTTTCTATTCTGAGGACTCTATTTGCTTCCAGACAACCCTCCTCTGGACCTTCCATGGACACAGCTCTGCAAAACCACCACAGCCCAAGCCTTTTCTATTTTATATGTAGACTGACTGGAGCAAGATGGACCTTGTCATCTTTCCAGCAAGGTCAGAGACTGACCTGCCAGTGTTGCTGCTGAGCAGGAGTTGGCCCTGTATCCACACACACTGCACCAGGATCCAAAGGTGGAGCAGCAAGCAGTGTTTTCTGAGCCAGGGAGAGGGCTCACCTCTTCCCTGGCCACACAAATTTGGTTTTTCCAGTCATTTGGCATGCAGATGCCAACAGCAGGGTGCACTTGGTGCATTGCTGAGGGCCAAAGGGCTGCAGCAGGGACAGGACATCCCTGGTCCAAAGATGGACTTTGCTGCTGGGGAAGGGAAGAGACAGGGAGGGCCAGGTCCAGCCAGCAGAAAGTAAAACAAACAAAGTGAGAGGGAGACAGGGTATCTTGGGAGGTTGTAAACATCTTATCTAATAGGCTCCCAGGGTCATAACACTACCAGTTTGGCCCATTGCCCCAGACATTTCTTCCAGTCACTCCCAGTCTTCCAGGCCCTGCTGCCTTCTGCTTCATTGCTACTCCTCTGCTTTTCCACTGCAATTAACACATTCCCCAAGTGCCTCTCTGCAGTTTTTGGGAGCCACTGCTTGGTGCTGATGCAGGAATTCTCTTGGAAAAGTTTGCCACATTTGAATCTGAGTGGTCTTGGCAAGGAGACAACTGTCAGCAGCTCACATTGAAGCAACTGGCTCCAACTTCTAGGGTTTAAGAAGCTGAGGCAAAAAAACCTACTGGAGCTGTAAGAGTTTCCAGTGAAGCAGCAGTGCTTGCAAAAAACCTGTGGTCCTGCTCCAAGCTGCACCATTAAACTGCTTGAAATTTAATTTAAGGCAGTCATTGATGAGAACATTGTTTTTCCAAGTACTAGCTGGAGTAGCTACAGTGGCTTCCTCATGACTTCTGCTGCTAGATATTCATGTTGAGCTGCTGTAGCAAGCTATGTACAAGTGGAGAAGTGATGCCTGGATGAGCTGAAGCAGCTTCCTAAGGTTCTGCATCAAATCTGTGGCTTGATGCAGGAAATCAGCTCAGCCCTTGCAAGTCATGGTCCAGTGCCTGCAACCCAGCCACGAGTGGTGCTGAGTGCCAGCACTGAGAGGAAAAGGCATTTCTTAGAAACAGCAAAACCCAAGCTCAAAAAGGCAGAGGAAATCTCAGCACTGGAATAATCCTTCCAAGGATGATGTGGAATGAGCACTTGTGCACAGGCAGAATGAAGCTCACTCCTGAGAGGTGGCTCTCTCCAAGCTGAGACACCCCAGAGAGCTCTCCCTGGGAATAAAATCTCCTGGGAAATGTGAGCAGCAACAAAACATCCTTGGCAGCTTGAGCTGTGCTGGAGCCAGCTGTGTCTGCTCCCTCTGCACAGCAGGAGGGGAAGACAGGGAGGATGTCTGTCAGAAGCCATGGCCACCCCCTTCCCTCCTGGCAGAAGCAAGAGCAACAAGCTGGCTCTCCACAGCACTCCCCACACGTCTCTGTCCCTCATCCTGCCTCTTAGTTCTGCTTTCTGGCAGAAAAAAAATTAATTTATTATCATTATTATGACTATTTTTTTGGCCAGCCAAGAAGCCTCGAGCTGGCTCTGCAAATCCCAAAAGAAAGCCCTAAGTCTGAGACTTAGGTGAGCTTTGGCTCAGGGATAAATCTCACCTGAAGTGTCCAGATGGCCATTTTTTCTGCACTAATTCCATCTACTGCAGCTGAGATGCCATGGCCAAAGGTAGGAGTTGGCCAAAAAGGAGAGAAGAGTTCAGCCCATGCACCACCAGAGCTGGTGCTGCATTCTTCACTGCCTCTGGGTGACCCAAACACCCCTGTGTGGAAAGCCAAGGGCTGCTGGGTCTGGAAATCACCAATTTAATTCCTCAGCATGCCAGCTCTTGGCACAACCACTCAATAAATACACATGACACTTTGACAGCTGCTCTCCCATGGACACAGAGTGCTGTTCTCAACATATATTACACATACCAAAAAAAAAAAAAATTAAAATAGAATGATCTAATGTCTTGATTAGCAACAACCAAAACAATGGAAAAAAAAAACAAAACAAACCAACCAAACAGGAAAAACTGCAGTGGTCTTGTGTTATCTGCCACTAGAGGTGTGAATACTAAGAAATTTCAGCCTGTGTGAACATGAGTTTTATTTTTGAGGCACCTTTGCCTCAGAACAATGAAGTGTTCTGTTTTGAGCATGATTTCTCAAATATTTCCTTACCACATAATCCAGTAGCTCTCATGTTCCCTGTAGGATTCACAATAGAGTGTGAATTTATTTGTCAGAGCAGGAGGGAAAACACACTCCTTGAGTCTCTTCACACAGGTGACACTTGTATCTGGATTTTATGGGGACATGTGGGATTGGGACATCTCTCCTTTGGATGGTTTCTGCAGCACCCCTCATTGTTTCAAAACAATGGTGAGATGATCAGCTAATTAAATTAAGTAGCCCAAACCCACAGCTCCACACACAGCATCATTTTAACATCAACTTTGTTTTCCACACTAAACAATCCCAGATTTTTCAGCCTCTGAAGGCAGCTGCTCCTTTTTTGTACCTTCCCTAAATCCTTTTGGGGATGCAAAAACCAGTATTACACAAGTTACCTGAGATTGGGGCACATCAGGTTGAAAACAGCAAAAAAATCATGTCCCCTGTCCTGTTCTCAGTGTCCTTCCTGATGATGCCCAATATTTTGAAGGCTCACTCAGCCATGCCTCACACTGAGTTGATTTTGGCATCAACAACTCTAAGATCTCTGCCCTTAGCTGTAATTGCCAGTTGCAAGTCCAGCATGATTGAGATTATTAGATTATTAATGCAAATAAAGAATTCAGCTATATTTTGAGACTTCATCTAAAATTAAAACACAAACCAGCCTTTCTTTGCAGCCCTTGGATGTGTGTTTAGTTCACAGTTAGCTTTGGTGGCCTCAAATTTGACAACTGTTTTCAAGGAAAAGAAATTAGAAAGTGTTTTACCAAACTAATCTTGTCAGCATTTGTTTTGGCATCTGAAGTATCTGTCAAAATCCTGCTTATTTTGCAGGATTCAAATTTAAAGCAGACACCCTTCTAAGCTTGGCAAGCTGTTAGTTTGAGTTTGCATTGATATCTAGATAATGATTATAAATAATTCTAAATTTAGCATTATTAATAATCACTGATAGCATCAGGCATTGCACTTCTGATCACTCATCAGAACTGTCACAAGATAAAAATCAAATTAAATATTGGAGGTTATAATAAGTTTGACAGAGGAATTTTCAGGATAAGGACTAAACCAAAGCAGATCACAGGATGAAATATCAAATTAAATATTGGATGTTCTAATAAGTTTGACAGAGGAATTTTAAGGAATTTAAACCACACACAATGGGTGCCATTGATAAACTGTGGCCATTCCACCTGCTAACTGCAGTTATTTATTGCTTTTGCAGATATTTTGACCACTCCACTGTACTCTTACATACAAGTATTAAAATCACCTGCCCCTCATGACTGTTTTTTGCTCTAACTTGGCTGTTCTGCTAAATCTGCTCCTTGTTTTGTACCAGAATGTTTTGGAAGTGGACTAGACAGCAGTCCTGCAGATTGCTGTAAAAACAACCTTTACCAGACAGAGGAACTGATGCTTATGGATTGCTGCCAAAAATAACTGACCTGGTTATCCTGACTGGGTAAATAGCAGAATATAGGTTGTAAAGAGCTTGAGAGAAAAGTATTCATGGCTTGGTTCTAAAATCCTGTTCATTGATAGCTTTCCAAAGGGAATGAAAAAAAAAATAAATACACAGAACAGTCACAGCAAAAAAAAAAATCACTGGAGTTTTGTTCTGCACTGTGTAAACTGCTGGAATATTCTTGGTCTTTGCACCTTTAGACCTTCAGTCTGCTGGAATCTGTATAAGCTAAAATGACAGGTACAGAGAATGATGGGAGCTGGAAGGGACCTCTGGAGAAGCAGGTTCACCTAGAGGAGATCACCCAGGAACAGATCCAGCTGGGTTTGGAATGTCTCCAGAGACACTGGATAAAGCTGAATACTTAAAAGAAATGAGTGCTAAAAGAAGCTCAAAGAACAAACCAAGTTCTTTCCAATGACTCCCATGCAAGTAGAGGAGAAAATGTGAATCCTAAATGATCATCAGTGAACTGCAGCACTCCTTGCTGCTGCTTCCATAACAGCATCACCCAGATTCTGTTAGGAAACAGAAAATCAGATCAGGCTGTAAGAAAACAAGCTCTGTATTGTAAATATCACAGAGGTGCATCTGCTGTTCCCCTCCCTGAGCAGTCCCAAGGGAAGATCCCAGAGTCATTTCTGTGCATTGCATCATGCCAGAATCCCTGGTCCTCCCTGCTCCAGTTGATGTTTTACCAGCAGGCTGCTTGTGTTTCTACCCTGCACAACAATGAAAGCAGAGAGTTTGCAGGAATAAAGCCTGGGGAAGGACACCAATAGGAAAACAGCTGTTTAAACATTAAAATATCTGAATAATTCCTGGCTGGGAGATCATTTTTAACAATCCGTGGATGTGGGCAGACACAAGAAAAACACCAGAGTCAACCAGTTATCATTCCAGTGTGCAGGCAGAAATGGCCATGTCATGTCTTTATCTTCTGATAGGGAAAAAAAAAACACCCTTTCAGTTAAAGAACAACAGGTCTAAGAGTGCTGAGCCACTCCTCCTGAGCAAGGGCCAACTCCTGCCCCATCCAAGGGGCTGCAAAAGCACTGCCACATGCAGGGGTGAATTTTCCTCCTTGGGGGTCATGAGGAGACTCCTCATTTTTCCCTAAGCAGTCTGCAAATCTGAGCAGTAATCAAGAATATATGAGATTATCTCTCAAAATGAAAAAATAAGTCTGTAGGTGGATTTCGTAAGGTGACAGAAGCTGTTTGCCACTGGAATGATTAATTTGCATTGTTATTGGGGGGAACAAATGTGAAACCACTTGCCTGGATCTTATTTTATCAAAGAGAAAAGAGCCTCCTGATTCTCAGTAGTCCCAGCTCCTGCTTAAAGCTGCCCTGCAACCTTCTTTCAGTAGGTGGTTTCCTGCTGCAGGAAGTCCCAATTCCCCTTCAACTTCACCAAAGCAAACCACCTCTTGTCTTTCACCTGCATTTTCAACAACAAAAAAAAGAGATTATAACTCATCTGTGAATGTTCTCCATCAAAAGATATTAGATGAAAATGTTTCCCTTTCATTAGGCTGTTTTATCTCCCCATGCCATGTGAATGGCAGAAAGAAGAAAGCCTAGAAATTAGTTTGTCTCTCTCCAAACCATCTGTGGTGTGCAGTGAGACTTTAATTTCAGGTAGTTCCACACGACACAGGTTTAAACTGAAACCAAGCAGCAGTTGTAAGGACCAGAAAAGATGCACCACCATCTTGTGTGCACATTAATCTCATTATATGTAAAAAGAAACATCTTATTAAGCCCCGTCAAGTGCTCAAAAGTGTGCCCCATGAGATCTGGGGTGGAGAGAATGTGGAAAGCTTTGCACAGCATGCAATGCTGTGGCTATTCAGTTGGAACACGTGCCAACTTTGATGGTTTCACTGGGTTGTTTACCATAAAAAAGAAAAAAAAAGGAAGATGAAGAGATAAAAACGTGAATGCTCTTGATGCCTGCAGCATGGGTGTTGTGTAAGATAGGATTTTATGAAGAGACTGTAAAACAGTGTGTTCTCAACAGCACCAAGCAATGGGAATCTGTCTAGAACATCATACCAGGGTGCTCTAAGGGCATCAAAGACACACAGAGAGCCAGGGAACTCCCTTATATTTGTGCTTAAGCATAGCATGAAAGCATTTTGAATTCTCACCAGTGGGATTTTACAGCCAAAGACACAGAGAAGCTTCCCAGCACCTTGTGATTCAGCCAGGATGAACCCCCCTGGGAGGCTCTGTGATATAACCATAATGTTTTCTGAAGGCAGAACACTCACCTGCTCTTCTGGTGGTACAAAGTGTGACAGCATAGCATGGATTCATTTAGCCCTGTCTTCAAAACTGAGCTAAAATAAACTTTCTGAAAGATAGCTGAATAGCACTGTAGGTATGCCACCAGTCCAAAAGCAAAGCAAATTACTAGTCACAGAAAGAAGGAATGAAAGGTGAAGAGAGTGAGAACAGGGAAGTTTTAAGCTGCCAAAATACAGAGTGAGCTGAATTTAGGGTTCAGAGTTTCTTTAACCTCTTTAACCCTAGAAAATGTGAAGTGACCTGAATTCTCTTAACCCACATTCACTCACATTTAGGCAAGAGGATGCACACTTGCCTCAGCTGTAGCCTAGAATATGCACGCAGAGCTTTAGTGAGCAGTGATGAACAGTAAATTAAGATACAGTAATGAACAGTAAATTAAGATACAGTAATTGGGTTGAGAGTCATTGGCTTTTTGAGTGAATTCAGGAAGATTGAAAAGCTCAGCCAAATCAGGCTGGTGGGTATGCACTGAGGGAAGGGGGAAGCTGAAGGATGGAGAGGATTGAGGCTGTTGGGTTTCTGCACTGTCTCCACACTCTTCTTTTAGTCTACATGCATTTGGCAAGACACAACTATATAAATTTGGTACATATCTTTTTTGCTGGGTTCACAAGACAATTAGGAAACTTCTCCAAGCTTACCACTGCTTCTTTACTCCTTAAATTCCAGGGGCTCCCAAGTGCTCTGCCTTTCTTGAAGCAGAAGCAGCCAAGCCCTGTGGCCAAGCACACAAGGAATGCAAGAGAAGCATGTGCAGCAGTCAGGGTCCAGTGCTCAGTGATTAAATTCCATTATTCCCTAAATATGTGACATGATCACAGCAGCAAGTGCAAGAATGTTCTCCAGTTCTTACAGTTGCTGTGATAAATGCCCAAGGAAGTTGTGAGATGTGGCATTCACCCACCAGAAGTGGGAAGGAGGCTTTCTAGCTTTTCAACTGCAGTTATTGCTTCACCCTTTGTTTACTCTCTTCTTTCTCGTCGGTTGAATAGGAATTGAAAAGCAGAACTGAGGGTTTTGGTTTTTTTTATTTAATATATAAACATTTGTGGTGAGCACTGAGCCACAAGTGTTGCAACCAAAACACAGTTGCTCGGTGGCACCTGTTAGTGCAATTACTTTGACATAAAATGTGTTCTTTGCTGTTGTCTAGGGGGAAAAGCAGCAGCAGCCTGTTATCCTGCAGCTCCAGCTGGCAACTAAATTTGTTACCTTGATCTTGCATAATATTGCAGATGAAAATAACAGAATTACAGTGATCGAACTTGTTTTTCACTCACTACCAAATGGAAGTCATAGCCTGCAACCAGATAACCTTGAGAAACACGACTAAATCAAGCTGCTTATTTACAGATACATATTTTCTTGGGACCTTAATATTTATGCACCAAGCAAAGTATACCTGAGGGCATATTTTCCCTTTATTATTCTCCATGAGTTACTGGCAGAGAGCAGGCAGAGTATTAACAAGAGTCATCCATTGCTTGGTGTGTTCTCACAAACCCTTTCACAGCCCTAAGCTGGGGGAGAGCCTAAAGCAGTGACTAAAGGCAAAAGGGCAACCATATAATTAAGATCCAATTAGAAGTTGTGCCAAATTTCTCCTAAAATAACTGTCACTGTAGAGTGCACAGTGCAGGTCTTACTCATATAGTGAAGGTTAAGGGGTTTTATGGTTATTAAAGGCTGTTTCAGTCTTTCACAGTCTATGGGATCATGCTAAAGCCAGCTTTGTTGGAATAAAAAGACAGAAAAAAGCAGATGGAAGGATAAAAAAATATCATCACTCTGTGAAATGAAAGAGCATGAGAGATGCTGAAGGTATCGTGGACAGTTGTCATTATTAAGTGACAACTTCAGGTCAATGGAGCAAATTCTGAGCCAGTAATCAGAATAAGCACAGGATTCTTCTCACAGAACATGCTAGTGGCCCTCAGGATAAGATTTTAATGTATTAATTGAATGAGAAAGGGCTTATCCCAGCCTTTAATGGACAGCTGGTAAAATTTAGGTTGCACTCCACAGAACCAAGGAAAACAGCAGGAAAGCAGGGTTATAACAGACATGAAGAGGACTCGAGAAGAAGGGGATTTGGGAAAGCTGAAAGTGGACCCAAAAATCTATGTTTAGCATCTATTCACAGCATTGAGTAGCAGACCTGGAAAGGTCTCTAAGCTTGTTGTTCATTCTGCTATATTTATATATTATTTTTTACCTTTAGAATTATTAAAGAAAACCTCTCCGAAAATGAGCAGAGAGCACACAACAGGACACCTGAGGGGGAAAGGTTGTTCTTTACAACTTGCAAAGCTAACATTGTATAACAACAGAAGGAATAAATGTCATAAAAAGCATTGTGAGCAGTGCTGGCAAAAGGGCATCGCTCCATCTAAACAACTAGCAACTCCCAGCTGGCAAACACAAGAAAACTCTGCTGCTGCTAAGTGGGAAATGCCTGCAGAATCCAACTGTGATTGCAGCAGAGGGAAGGGAAATGACACCCTGGTGTCCAAAATAGCTCAGAGGCTGACAGCTTTTGGGGGGGTTTCAAAATGCCACACGTTCAGAAGGGAAAAGCAAGTCCAAGTGGACAGGGGGTACAGGGCAGTTCAGGCAGCTCCACTCTGAGATGGATCCTTGCCCCTGATTTTCTCATGGTGGAGCACCCATGTTCCCACCAGCCCTAACATCTCTTGGAGGAGAGAAGAGCAGTGGTGGTTCAAAGTGAAAAAATAAAGGTGAAACTGTGAAAAGAAGAAAAAATCAATTAAAAATGAGGATTTTGTATCATTCCAAAGAAGAGCTTGTCATTCATCTGGAGCTTGAGCCAGAGACCACCAAAGCCTGTGAGATGCAGAGGGCTCTGGCCCATGTCCATAGGCTAAACACTTTTCCTGGCAAGTCTAAAGTGGTTCAGCCCCCAGTTGCTGCCAAGAGCCAAACTCAGAAGCCCTATTCATAGTCTAAAAAAGGCAACTGGACATCATCCCATGGTCCCAGTTGCACAATTGTCCTCAAACAGGTGGCAGAAACAACATCCACTGCCAGCCAAACCAGAGGGAGAGTTTACATCTCTCATTCTGCAAACCAATTGAACATCTTCCCTTGAGGTAATTCTTCCTCTCCCTCTCTGGTCAGGCTTTTTTAGGCTTTTTTTTTTTCCTCTGATGTCACTGCAGAACTCAAATATTCTTCTCTTAATCACATTAGCATGTGGAACTGATAGAGCAAACTAGCAGGCATGGTAAGATACTTGAGGGCATTTCTGTTCCTGCAGGAAGAAAGATACCTAGAACTGAAATTAGCTTTTTTGGATAAAGGTATTAGTGTTTTGGATAAAGGAGATTGGGGAAGGGTGCATCTCACAGAACAGGAATTTCTGGTTGGAAGAACACAGCTAAGTTTTGCAGGATGCAAATCAGCAGGGACAAAGATGCATGACTGGGCCTACCTTTTGTAAATAGAGCTTGTTCAAAAGATCACAGCTCCCAGTAGTTATAAAACTATTATCCTAAACAAAGGGCTGAGGAAGAAGCAATAAAGTGCATTCTTATTGGCATTTCCCAACTTCTGCAATTTCACTGTTTGAATACCTGTAGCACTAAAACACAAAGGAGAATATTTTTTTTTTCCCATTTACCATATTTGTCATTTTTCTCCAAGAAAAGCATCCTGAACTTGCTTAACGTTTGATGAAAAAAATCCAAATATCACTGTGGACAAACAGTCATATTTAATAGCATTTATGGCAACTCGTTCCAAAGAAGGAGGGGGGAAAAAATAATAATTTAAATCAAGAAATAAAAGGACAGGCAGGGAAAGAACATGGCACACAGCTAAGCTCCAAATACTAAATACTCCCCAGGGTAGCAGAAAATAACTCCCCTGGTGAACCATACCCTGTGTTTCCTTGTCTTGATGCCAAACTATATCAAAGAATCAACCTACTTTGAGCTTTTACTGTCACTTTTCTATCATTTCATATCAAATAATTCACTTTTCCTTTCCCAAATTCACCCCTTCCCCTGCAAACAACTTGCAGCCTGCTGTGGAAAGTGTCTTTTTTTTGTCTTCAAGATCCCATCAACCTGACAAAAAGTGCATTGGCTTTGCCAAGGAGGAAGGAAAAAGGCAGGTTGTGCAGGTTTCTTTTCCCAGGCAATTCTAGACATAGAAGAAATTTATATCTAAGAAGTTTAAACATGTTGGAAGATTGTAAATATGCTGTGTAGAGCACACAGCAATGTGTCCTAACAGGAAAGCTTGCACAAGTTTTGGCAAACAATTAAAAGGTGTTAAAAAGTTGTCTTTTCTCACCCCACACTGAAATGTTTTCAGTTTCTTGATGTTTAATTAAATACATGAAATAAGAAGAATTGAAAGGAAAAGGTATACCTTTGACCAGCCATATTGTGCCACATCTCTACTGTTTTCTATTCATATATAATTAAAGTCCATTAAAACTACATTAAAGTTGCAAAGTCAGGTTGAAAAGGACAGAATTTTATCCTCCTTTATTCTCTTTTTTAAATTTATTTTTAATTTTTCCCCTTTTGCTTCGTGTCTTTTTGCCATTTAATCATAATTTAGCAACCCAACTGTACCAAGTCTTAGCAGAGCACATACAAAAAAAGGTTTTTTAATATCCAGCTTGACCAAACCCAATCAATTTCTCCAAAGGAGAAGCAGCAAAAAGAAAATCCTTAAAACCCTGTCAGGTTTCAGGATATCACTTCATAGCTATAGAGGTCCAAGTGTTCCCCCATGAATTCACTAAAGGATCGATGGGGTTTTTTTTATTAAGAAAAATATCTTTTGTCTTGAAAGTGGTTTTCAGAAGAAATTCAACTATTTTGCCATTAAAGTTTTATCCAGAAACATTCCATCCCAGGCAGCTAGCCATCCTGGGAAATTTCATATGGCCATATTTCCTCAGAAAGACCCTTGTGGGCCCACAAAACCTGAGCTATTCCACCCAAACGGCCATTCTGCTTCTACCTTGCCTCAAAATAAAATGCTTTGCTTCCTTAATCATTGCAGGTTTTTCACAAAATTTCATTTTCTTCCCCCACTTGAGTGTGTTTTGCCACAAATAAGATTATTTTTTTTCTCTAGAAAACTCAGTTACTGGAAAATGGAAATTTGGCTCAAAGTAAAGCACTTTGGAGATGACTCAAATCATCTGTATCACTTGTATTCCTGAGATCACTAAAAAATGAACCCCCCCAAAAAAACCCAAATTAACAAACAAACAAAACCCACAACAACAAAAAAATACCCAGACCAATGAACAAAAATAACCCAAAACAACCAAAAAACCCACGGAGAAACAAAGATAAATAAATGAATAACAATAAATGAAATAAATGAAAACAAAAAACCACATAAACAAACTCACAAAAATCCATACCCACAACACAATTGTTTTTGTTTTTTACTGGATGATAGAAATTCTGCTTTTCTGACTTTTTTCTTTGCACATGAACCACCTAAAGAAATTGCTTTTGAAGGCTATTAAATGGTTTGTGGACTCCAGCAGAAAAGACTCTGTAATATAGTTGCTCAGAGATGTGCTGGTGTTAAGTAGCTAAATTTCCACACTGGGAGAACACCTTTCAACTCAGTCCTACAGCAGAAGTTGAATTTCACTCCTGAGAGAGAGAAAGTATCTGCCAAATGCCACACCCTTCTGACAGACTGATGGGGAGGGGAAAAAAAAAATCAAAATTAATTGAGAGAATAAGGCCTGATCCACTGAAGCAAATCTGTGCAGATCTTAGGGAACTCTATTTAAGGATTTTTTCCTAATTCAAGACCAAATGAGAATTAGCATCAAAAGCTCACCAAGGATCAAACAACTCACTATGCTTGTAATCCAATTATTAATAGAACAGCTTCAGTGGTTCAAAGGAACACTGAGCTAGTGGAACCTGCAGTGGAACGAAATGAAGCTTGGAATGAGCTCAGGATGAAGTCCAGAAAGTGGAGAAGGTTTCATCAAAAGGACCTCAGGAGACCTTCACTAAATCAGCTTGAAAAGAGAGCAGAACTCCTCAGCGTGTCACTTCAGCCACACGTCCAAAGAATCACTTCACACCTTACAAAAGCTAAAGAGGGATGATGGAGAGGGCTGATAAAAATGCAAATTGAACTGGCCAAAAATTCACAAGGTATGAGCAATGGAAATGAAGCCAGAAAAACATTCAGCCAGCAGGCTAGAAAGCATGAGTCAGGAGAACCGTGAATGCTAATGTGCCTCTGAAAAATGGGAGGAAAAGGACAGAAATGAGGTTAAAAGAGCCAGTGTAGGCTGAGGCAATAATCTAAGTGCTCAGCCTAAAAAAGAAGCAGCAAAGCACTGGTGAAATAAGAAGTGAGAGGTATTGGAACCTGCTTTAGCACATCAGGAGCAGGATCGTTCAGGAGATGAACACATCTCAATCACCACAGACATTTTATTTTTTATTTATTACAAAGCATGTTATCATTAGAACAGTTAAATTAAATTCAGCTTCTTGTTTGGCCAAGATCTTGGCAGCTCAAGTTTGAGGAATTCAAATGGAGGAACCTAAAGTTTGTAAAATAACTGGAATTTGGTATGAATAACTGCTTTTTTGGTAGCTTAGCTTAATCTGTGGTATATTCCAGCTGTTCTCCCTGCTTCCAGTCTACCCTGGAGCACAAAAAACCATACTTTTCAGTAGGAAGAAGTCCCACATGAGATATTATTTTAAGTAATATTAGTTATATAAGTAAATTTAGGAGATCTGGCTCCTCATTAAGGGTAAGACCTTGGCCAAGTAATGAGCAGTAGATGTCAACAGGCAGAATGCTCAATAACCACAAAATACTATAACTTTGTAAATGATCTAGATCAAGAGAGAAGCCACTTGATTAGCAGATCTAAAAAGGATCAAACTATTTTTTGTGATAGATAAAACTCAAAGAATCAGAGACCTAAGAACCACAGGGCCTTGGAAAATCATTTGCTCAGGTAATACTCAGCATCCCACTGAGCTCCTGGCATTGCAGGCCCGAGGCCTAAATTGGGATTGGAATTTCACACTTTAATTAATTAAAAAAAAAAAAATAAGTTTGGACAAATTGTTGGAAAGGTCCATTTAGTTTCATATATTCTGATATTTAAACTCATTCTATCCTTTCTAAAGCAGATAGACCTAGACACACACACACACACCAAAAAAAATCCATGTATTGAGGTGACAGTCAAAGAATTAATTATTTTTTTTTTTTCTGGACTGTACAAGAAAGTGTTTTGTTGTGATTCACTTGAGGTTTGGTGAGAGCAATAGCTGGGTGGTTAATATTTCTCCTGACTGTTGAGAACTAATAAAAGTAAAAGCTCTGCAGCTGCCCCTTCTAATCTGAGAATAAATCACAGAGACAGGCACAAACAAAAGGCAGGTGAGTTCTCAACTGAACAATTAGGAGGAGGACAAACAGGGGAGAGAAAGAAAAAAAACCAACAAAATTAGGTAAAGCAATCTAGCCAATCTCTTCTCCAAAATGTAATCAGAAAAGAGGTTTAGAAAGGGGCTGCAAATCTACTGAAAACAAAGGTTCAAATGACAAACACCAATAAAAGTGCAATATAAATAAAAGCCTGGAGGCCAAAGTCTAGAGATTAGCAGAGCAATCAGAAAGGGCCAGAAACAAACAATCCTAAGTCTGTCTGTCAAACAAACAGCCCTCTAAACCACTTTTAGAACACAAGCTCTGTGGAAGGAAGGGTTGGAGGGTGACTGATAGAGCCACTATATCCACATATATTGAATTTCCAGCTAATGAAGCAAAAAGACTTTTTTTTTTTTCCCCTGAAAAACAACTTAGCCATTGCCAGGAGAAGGGATTGTAAGGAACAGAGGTTTGATGCTTAACCTTAGTGTTCAATAGAGATATTTCCACCTGGCTTTGAAAATATTGATGTTTTTTCTTACTCTTAGATGTGTTAGAGCTGTACCGTGGGATATAGTGCTCATTAACCTAAATGACAATAATCAACACACCTCTGGCATGAAAATCCATCACCCTGAGTATGGATCTGGGTACTTATTTGACACAAAGCGTGCAAAAATGTCTCTTTTTTTCATCTTCTGCCCCTCCTGAATTTATTAGAAGACAGTCATACTTCAGAATAAGCCAGCCCTTGAATCTCAAACAGTTGGCCAGTTGAATGTTGTAATTATGCATGAATAGTCCAGAATTCAACTATGAAAAAAAAAATAAAAATCAGGTAATAAATCTGATATTAAAATTAAAAAAAATTCAAATAATAAAAGACAGAGCTGATCTCTATTTCCTCAAAGTATTTATTCTGCTAAATTTGACTTTCTCTACTTAGTTTTGATGCTGAGATGTCAAATCTCACATTATACTTTCTATGCTGAGGCAGGCTGGCAAGCCCCAAACCTGCAAAGTCTTCTCATACTCTGAATTTTCAGGTTAGAAACCGTGGCACCGAGGTCAGCAGAACTAATGATGTGCATGAAGATAAGTGCACATCTAATCAAGTATTTGAGGGGTCAGACCCTATTATAATATTATTAACACAGCACCATTTAATGGAGAGAGCAGAAACTTTGTGTTCGAGGAATAAATCCCCTCCTGTTTCAAAGCTCCTGAACAAACAGGGGTTTCATATTCGTCTGTGTCTGCCATCTAGTTTGGATCTTTATTTACCCTGCCCCACATTTAGACCTGGAGCAGCTGAAAGAAAAGTTTGGATGTGTTTATTCTTTTTTTAAATCCCATGGAGCTGAGCCATGAGATAGTCCTCCCCAAAAGGAAACTAACCCTGATTGCATGACTGATGGGATTGTAGTAAAATATATATATATATATATTTCATTGTGAAGTTTACCCAAGAGCAGCATCTCTAAGATGCATGACCCTGTGGCTTCGTTTACCATTTCTAGGACAGAGTCTGCAAGGTTGATGTGTTAAGACAGGAAACATTTTTCCCTTTGCCTGGGGCACATCACTTCTATTCAGCAAGGCAAATAACACCCCACCTCCAGCAGCCTGCCCAGAAAACCAAAGGCTGCACAGCAACAAGCCTCCATTTCTTCCCCAGCTCCTTGTCTCCTTGAGACTGACATTGCCTGGGTGCTGAATAGCCTGGTGGGAAGAGTTCAATGCAGGGTTTGCACTTTCCCAGCCATTAGCCAGCTGCCACAGCATTTCATTATCTTAGGGGGTGCTTTTATACATCAAAGGCACTTCCAAACAGTGTGCTGAAGTGGAAGTAACCGAGCTCAGGCCACGGTGCAAGTTGCATTATTATTTATTGTCATCATTTTTTTTTTCTTCTTTGTGCCCATCTTGTGCCATCTGGCCCACGAACTGTAAAGGCTGGTGATGGAGGGAAAAAAAAAAAGCAGCTCAACACACCCCTCTCCTTTTCTTGGAGTGATTCCTGCTGAACAACCAGGCCTTGGAGCAACTGCCTGTTGTTGTTGAAACTCTCTATTGTTTTGCACAAGGACCCCTCTAAAAAAAGCAAGGGGGGAAAAAAAAAAAACAACAAAGGTAGGGCACAGGATCTCATGTGAAAACAAAGTAAGCAGAGCATGAAAAGCAGCTTTTTCTTTGCTTGCTTTCCAACGTAGCCAAGAAAGAAAGAGTTGAAAAAGGTTTTCTTTCAGTCTCCTAAAGAAAGTGCCTGTGAACAAGCCAAGGTAGTGGGTTTTGCATGAGGCTGGCCTCAGATCTCTGTTCAGCTGTTTCAACTTACTTCAGTTTTTGTCTTGTCGTGGCTTTCTTCTCATGACAAAGGCCCATATGGTTGGTGATTTATTGGAGAGCTCCAGAGTTAGAAACCTTCTTTCCATTACCGGAAATCTCTAATTGATATATTCATGAAATCTTGAGAATTACATTAAAAGGGGGAAAAAAAAAAAAAAAAAAAGCTAAATTTTTCCATGTGCCAGGCTGCTAATGAGTGGTTTGAGCAGCAGTTGACAGTGGATGTATGATCATTGCACTGACGTGGTGCCTTGGGTTTACAGAGCAGGGAATGAACTACATTTCCACCTCTGCTGTGCCTGCCTGCCACCAAAAAAGCCCCTCTGCTAGTATAAGAAACCAAAGAAAAGCTCACACTTCCAAACTGACATTTTATGGCATGGATATTTTTGGCTTATGACGTATTTTACTTTCAGTGAGGCTTTAAAAATATAGTAGTTTGTGGAGGAGAAAGGGCAATTGGCTGTGCAATGCCAAGGTGCTATGGCTTGAAAAAAAACAAAGCCATACTTGCAGAATATTGGTTCTGTTTTTCACACAATCATGACTTTGGTTTGCATTTTTGATTGCTTTCTATGAAAAGAAGTATTTGCTATGATGAAACCTGGTACATAAGGCCCTGATTCTGTAAATCAAATCTAGGCAAAACTTTTGCTCATGCAGATTCCAAAGGTGAGAGTGCACAAAAAAGGAATTTGTAGCATCAGGGGCAAATCTGGCAGCCCTTGAGCAGGGCTTAATTTGAGATTGGCATGAGTGGGGGGGCTGAGACAATGTAAGACTTTTAATTTAATCCTGAAACGTCTGTCTGTTCTGCACTCACTGCAGCTAACCCATAGCTGTGAAATATCTCCCTGTCAATTAGATTGCTGTCCGAGATTGACTTGGAAAGAGTAGTCAGAGAAGTCAAGCTACTGGCAGCCAACATCAAAACCAAAAATCCCTGACCTTGACTGTTCATAATACAAAAGCCCTTTCCTGCTGTTTTTGAATGAACGAACAAGCAAGAGCCAGCAAATGGTATAGCAGACACTTTCTTCTGAAGAGATAAAAGAAATTTGTTTTATTTCTGTATACAATCTGCTGTCCAAGCACAAAGACAGGAAGCAATATTGGGAAATTCTTTAAAATATGATTTATGCTGGACGGAGTCCCTTCCTTCTCCTTTATATCACTTGGAACAAATACTGAGCCAAGAATTTCCTGACTTTGCTTGCAAAATGTGTTCTCCCTTCATTGCTACCACATTGTGAAGAAAGTATTTATTCCTAGTAGTAGGTTTTTAATTCCACTGAAGATAAAACTGCATCTTATGTGCTCTGCTCTGTCCCTACTCCTGCCACCCTGGATTTCTGTGTGATGTGATTGAACAGGTGCTGAGACACAGCTTCATTTTCAAGCTGCACACAGCCAATCTTCACCATTTTAGTGCACAGCAGGCACCCCTTCTTGGGTAACCAACCCCGTGCCATGCAAATGGAAGCACCAGTCACAAAGGAAGATGAGGTTTGTGTAGCCTAGAAATATCAGCAAGCCAGATATGTCCAGTAAGCCTCCACCAGACAGATTTGAGCTGCCCACAGGAGATCTAAGGCCCGTGGGACAGATATTTTTATGTGGATGAACTAAGGGAACTGTTCAAAAGCAATATGTCCAGGTTTCCCATCTGCATAAGGCAACAGGAGAGCACTTTTGTCATGTCAATGAGCATTTATTCCCCATTCAGGACCAAATGTGTAAAGCAGGGGCTCTTGATAGGCTGGACGGGCAGCGTTTTACCCCAGTGGCCCCACAAGCTGTTGTCTGGGCTCTGGCACCTGGACAAAATCCCCTTTAGGGAGGCAGTTTGCTGTGCCTTCTGCAGAGAGGTGGGCAGCCAGCACAAGCCCTCTCCACGGGGTTTGGAGGAGGGAAGCACAGCTGAGCAGCACGAGGGCAGAGAAAGGTCCTGTGCTGGTTTGTCTGGGGGGGAGAGACTCATTTCACCCTCTGATAAACTGGTTGAGGGGAAAAAAATCACTGAGGTAGCCTTCAGGCTTGGCTCTTCACCTGATGAAAGCAGGAGCAGCTTTCATGCTCCCACTGGAGCAGCTCAGAGCACAGGTGTATGCCCATGGCCATGCCCGGACACGGCTACCCTAGGCCTGCTGGCCTCCCCCTGCCTCCCTCTTGCCAGCTAACACATGGATGCTCTTCCTTGCCAGCTGGTTTGGAGCAACCCAAACTGCTACTGTGGCATGGTAGGAAGAAGAAAGGAGGATGGATCTGGTGTTTACTTGCCACTACTGGGGAAACAGGGAGGAACGAGAACGAGAAAATGCAGAGGTGCAATGTTCCAGGAGAAAAGGTCTAGGTGACCCTGCTCTGGTTGGACTAGATGGTCTTCTAGGTCCCTTCCAACCCCTAACATTCTGTGATTCTATGAAAAGAGAAACACCCTGTGGCTCTCAGGGTTGCCTATCAAACCACACAGCAGCCCTGACAGAGCTGGTCACCCAGGTCCTAAATCTGATGTTCAAACAATGCATCCCATTCACCATCACCAGAGTAGGCTCCCATCTGAAGATCTATTTCCCCAGCATCTTTAAATCCCATGACAGCAAAGACTAAACACATAAACAGTTCTCACTTTGCCTCAAACGTGCTGAACTAAAAGCAGCTTTCTCCAGCTTTGCATTTCATTAAAGGTCACTGTGAATTATGAATCTTTCCTCCTGAACTGCTCAGCTATTTCCAGGCAATGTCACCGTCTGGACAGCCACCCCAACACACCATCAGCTACAGAGCCACCACAACAAGTTACACAATTCAAGGAAACAAAAAAACCCCAAATGGAAGGATGTGAATTCTATGGAGCACACAAAGCAAAATGGGTGGGATGCTCGTTTCCTCACATTGTGTATCAACTTCATAAGTCAGTTGCAAATAATCCCCCATTAAAGGATGAGGGTACCCTCTTACCTCCCACCTTTGTGTTCTTTTTCCAGCCCTCCATTGTGGAATCAGATCCTTGCTTCTTCTGTTTGAATCAGATCCTTGTTTCTTCTGCCTTTTTTTTTTTAAAAAACATGTTTTTGAAACATAAAGCACAGTTGTTGAAGTGATTCAGCGCTGGTCTTGAAGCTCAGAAAATCAACAGATGACTTCAGCATCTCTGAAAAAAAAGGGAAATCACAATGCAGATTTACACTAATTTATGCTCAGATTATAGTCCTTAGACTATCTTTAGCAAGACAACAAACTAAGGGTGAATTACATCTTGAAAACAAAACAGATTTTTCATAAAGCAGCAGCTTTCAGTCATGCTGTCTGCATTTCTGAATGAGAATTTTTTAATACATATATTTTTTAGTTATGGATTTAGTTTCCTGTTACTTCATTGTCTCTCCCTCCCATTCCCACTGAAAAAAAAAGAAAAAAAAAAAAAACAAACAAAAGGAACCTTTCCCCTTTCATGTTTTTGTAACAATACTTCAGAAATGCATTTTTAATTATTTAGTTTCTACATGATCATTAATCTGCTATCAATAAGATGCACACAGTAGCTAAAAATGCTGTTGCACTGATAAGCAGTACACAGTGTATTAAAACTGTTTTTTTCTAATGCTTAGTTGTCAGTCATTAGACTAACAGAGGATTGGTGGGGGGTTTTTTTTTCCCCCATTTTATTTAGGAACAAAAGGCAAATCCTGAATCTATTTAAAGAAAAAGGTTTATCCTCTGATATCAAAACATCGATGGGTTGCAGCTTTTACAGGACACAATGAGAAGTGACTCCATGTAAATATACTGATTTCTAGATGAAATTTGTACATCTTTTGCTTCACAAATATGGATTTGGTAGAAAAAAACAAACGTGTTATAGCTGTAAGGTAGCATTTGCTTAGAAAAGGCTTATGTGTTTAGTAGACAGTTTATGTGACTGTAGGATACGTGAGTTAAATAATACCTCACCATTACAGCAAATAACACATTTGTTATTATATTAAATAAATATAATTTATTATATTAAATACACACTCTCTAGATGAGAAAGAGTTGAAAATAAATACAGCAAGCATGAGTTTGTGTTGAAAGGCAACATAAATAGTATAGTATTGCAAAAGAAACCAAAAGAAACGAAATCATTTCTTTCCATAGTTAGAATTTCATGGAATAGATGCAAACTCAGAGCTAATCACATCTAAAAAGAACTGCAACTGACAGAGGATGCTCTGTAGCAAAGCAAATGTCATTTGACAGTGTTAAACAGCTCGATGGGATCTACTGGGAACACGTACCTTGGTTTCAGCTGATTGACCTCATGTCATTGCTGTGGCACGTAACTACACCTGACAGACCATTATTTTGGCAATATGTAAAGTGGATCCTGAAGGAAATAGCTTGGCAGAGAGCAGCTTCCCATGTTTTCCACATTCCCACAGCAAAAATACAGGTCCCTATCGTATTATTCAACACTTGTAGAGAGGAAAGAAAAACAATGCTCTTATAAAAGGCTTTAGAGATAGCAAAAAAAAAAAAAAAATGGTTAGCAACAGCCTCACATGTCAGTTAACAGCTGCAGGGATCACAGAAAATGACAAAATAATGCTGAGATCAAATTTTATAATGAAAAAAAAAAAAAAGCAATATATTTTTTCTCTTTTCAGCCCAGCTCCTAACCCAGAGCTCAAATAATCTGCACACTTTTCATGCTCAGCCTCAATAATTTTGCCAAAAGTTTGCACAATAACAAAGCCAAATGAGAGTGCTATTTATTGTGCTGCCACAAAAGCAATTTTACTCTACTTTGTGCCACCAAATGTACCACAATGTTTTCATCATCAAGTGAAGGAGAGGCTGCCTAATGGCTCACACAGTCCTCCTGCACAAGAACCCTATTCAAACATTTGCTCAAGTCATGCATGGTTTTAGTCACATGCATAATAGCCCCCAGACAAAAGGCACAAGAGACAAGGAGGGCTTTATCTGTCAAACTGAAAGTAGTATTTCCCCGTGCTAATACTATGTAAACAACAGAGAGATGCAGGATATTATATTCACATGATTTTTTTTGGCGACAGAAAAAGATTAGATACCTAAAAAGTACAGTACCTGTGTCTGAAGAGAACAAACACCACCAAAAATTAAGAGAGAAAACATCAATGCCAACATGATAACGAACAAAAAACCAGCAATAAAATGGTTTTTACTTGTTCACGAGAAACTAAATTCTGTTGCTTTCATATGGATTAATAAAAAGCTTTTGGTTGGGATATGAAAGATACTTTTCTGGTTTTTTTATTATAGACCTGCTCACAATTTCAGGAAGACACATGAGGTAAAATAGGATATTTTGTACACGATAGGTAAAACATCAGTATGTATTAAGAGTGTTGAGTGATAGCATCCTTCACTGCCTGCATAAAGCCTTTTGCATGATGGGGCTGCTGCTCTGGAGTACCCATAAGGTACCAAGAGACAAGAGTTTGGAGAGGGAAATCATTAGACAAAATTGATGTAAAGTGACAGGATACTCCCCACCCTCTTCCATCCCCCCACCCTTCCAGCAGCCAAAACTCTGCTTCACAGCAGCAAACAAAGAGAACTAAAAAAAGAGTGAAACCAGAGTAATGGGAGCATTTTCATGACCCAGACATCAGGCTAAAAAGGGAAGGTCACAGCCAACAGCGTTGGCTCAATCAGATGCCTGCTCAGTAACACAGGACTTGTTTGTGAGGAACTGTGCCATTTCCAGAGCAGAAAGCAAAGGAGCCACAGAGGATGCAGTCCCAGGGATCAAGTTCTTGTTTCCAGCAAGGAGACAACACAATGTACCTCTTCTACATGGGTTAATTATCCCCGTGCAAATAACTTAGAAAACACCCCATCGTGGAATTTCCATCTGTAGATTCTGAGCCATGGCATGAATGAGATCAGGGCCAATATTCTCATTTTCAGGGTTTCAGGACAAGGGAAGTGAGCTAGGCTTTGTCCCTCAGAAACCTAGAAATAAACCAAATAGTTTAAAAAAATACCCAAAAAGCCATAAACCCCTGCTGGGTGGTAAAATATGGGGTGATGCACAGCTGCTGACCTGGAGTTAGATACCAACAGTGCCCTTTGCAGAGTGTTGGGCACTATCTGGCTGCTGCACACACACATACACCCTTTTCTAAAGGGATATAATTATTTCTACACTGTGAATTTTTTTGTGCTTCTTATATCTTTTATACACTGCTACTAAAGCTGACCCCTTGTTAAGAATTATCTCGTATATATATAATTATATATACAATTAACGTAAAATAATAACATAAACTAAGCAATAAATGAGCATCAAAACAATGAAAACATTATTTTTGGAACAGTTTCAACAGTATTAAATAATCAGGAAAAGCACCTTTGTATTTCAGATTCCTTGAGCACCTGTCTCCTTCCTCCAGGCTTCCAGGTTCAGTTGAATATGTAAAAGGTTGACTACAGAAAAGTGGAGCCACAGCATTTTAAAAGGCTTAGCTTATAGATTTATAGTTTATTTCTATAATAGATTGCTTAATCATGTGAGTTTTTGAAAGAATCAAAACAACTTAGTGATCCCTGAAAACATAGTAAGTGCCTCTAAATGTCTAGGCATTAATGGGAAGAGAGTTCTTCCTCTCTAAGAAAATGCTGATGTCTACATGCTCATAAAATATTTAAGATGGGTTGATTTGGTTTCTGTTTGGGTTTGGTTTTTTGTTGTTTTTTTTTTTTGTCATCCTCACACCTTTAAAAAGGGACCTAGAGATCTAATATTTTCGTTTTTCTGTTGTTTCATCTACCTCAGGTCTCCACATTTCACCCAATTTAATAACAAACCTACTAACTCGTGTTAACTCTACAAGTAAAATCCCATTTTTACACATCTAAGGGTCTCACTTTCTGCCCCAACACCCTGCTGCTAGGGCAGAAAATTCATTCCAGGGCTGCAAATTCATTCAGGACAGGGTTTCCCACCAAACAGATCACCTGCATCTCCTGCTCTTGGAGGAAATAGGACTTGGACTAGGTTTCATTAAGGTCAAATAGAAAAGAACTGCTTATGAAGCAATATAGATCACTCAGTATCAGCATTTTATTGCCCTTCTTTTATGCACTTCCAAACTGTGGCACACTGGCATTTTAAGAGCAGAGGTCTTATATGAATTTTTAAAACACTGAAGAAAATTCCTTACTAGTTGCTTTTAGAGCTGCTGGTCCCTGCACAACTTTACTGGAAACACTTCCATGCAGTGATGAGTCTCCATTGACAGCCTGGGTGAGAACAGCCAGTTCTGCTCCATTTATTGTGTTCTGTGACACATTACACAGTTCTTACCAAAGCTATTATGACTGGAAAAAAATAGCCAAACAAATGAAAACTCAGTCTGTTAGAGCACCAAGGGACAAATCATCTTCTCTGTGAAATCAAGTAGAGCCTGGGAATGTTCTTTGTTGAGAGCAGGAGCAGACTCCATCGACAAAAAATTAAACCACAACTCACTCCTACAGTGCCACAAGCACAGAGAAATTCAGTTGCAATGAACACCATCCTTCCCTCTAATCCGAGGTAAAAATCATCTATTCTGTGTCATCTGAATGACATTAGACAGCTGAGAAAGCTTTAGTGGACTTCAAGGAAACAATCCTTTAGCATTCACAAGTATAGACAGCAAGACTGTTTACTCTGAAAAACAAAACAATCTAACCCACAAAAAGTTATTTCCAAGTGTGTTAATTTAGATGTGGGCTAACTTCACTCCATGACTTTATTAATGCCAAAAAAAAAATTACATTTTGGGGGGTTTTGTGCACGGAACAGCCAAACATTCAGCTGGAAGGTGATGTTTAAATCCCATTGTGCAATAAAATGCACAGCACAAGAGAAAAACAAACAGACCCTCCTGCCATTTGAAGGAAACACAAGTGAAAACCTGGTGAGAAACAAGCTGATGGGTTTGTGTGCTGCTCTGAAGATGAGCTCACTGCCTGGTCCTTTCCACCACCACTAGAAATTGTAGCTGGGCAGATAAACAGGAGTAGGAGGCAGCCTCATTTCCAGCACATTAAAGGAAAGATAAGGTGGAGTTGAGAGCACCACCTACAACTGGGACACCTCTATCTGTTGCTCTCTGCTCCTTGAGCTGCCATGAGTAAGCATCTTCCATGCCCAGTCCCACCAGATGCCAATTCAATGTGACCACCCTCCTGTTTTCATGAAGCAAAAAGAAAAGAAGCACTTCAGGAGGATGCTAACACTCTCCTAAGAGCCATGCAGGCAGCTTCTGGCACTTCCAGAACCTTTCACTGCTTTATCACAATATTAGAGATGTCCTGGCTCCCCAGCTGTGCTTATGGAAAAAAAAAATAAAAATGGATTTCTGGGAAGAAAAAATAATAATAATAATCTGGAAGTGTGTAAGAAAAATCCGTTTTCATCTTATTCTGGCTCGTTATGGTTAAGTGTTGCCACCTTCATCAGTGGATTACAGAAAGTCAACAGGAATCTAGGTGATCTCTAGCTACTCCATAAAGGTAAAACATCATCTTAGTGCCTTAAAATCTAAAAAAACAGCAGTAAAGCTGTGAAAAATACTGAACTGGCACACACAGCCTTTGCAAGGCTGCAGAGCACGACAGGCAGGGTACACCCAGCAGGGTTTAACTCATAAAACCATCCTGCTCAACTGGCACAGCCTCCCTTCACTTCCCAGCAAGCATCCCTTGCACTTTCATAGCCACTATTGATGATTTTCTATTCCTCTGAGCCCACACCACCACCTGAAAGAAGCAGAGAGCCCCTGACCTGGCCTGAGATTCCCCAAACTCTTTTATTTTCCAGCCTGATGCTCCTGTCCAAACCCCACACAACCAAACTGGGGGTTCAGCTGGCAGAGCTACACCACCCCCCCAAGCAGCCCAGCTGGGTTCTCCACACAACAGAAGGCTGCTGCCTGGCAGCTGGAACAAAACCAAACCACTCCAGTCTGTTTTACATGTAAACTAATACAAAAAGACCAACATGACTGTGTTTGGTCCTGTTTGAGCACTCTTTTCTCCGTGGAAGCTGCACATTAAATATCCAGTTTTATGCTTAGAGAGCTTAATTTGTTTAGCAGTGACACTGACACGAGAGCAAAGTGAATCCAGAGATTTCAAATGAGCCATTTTACTAAGAAACTGAACAGCAGAATTTGGCCTCTTGTGTTTGGGAGCTGCCTTTTGAGATGAGAACTGAAAGAAAACACATACTTCTTAATATAGATATAAAAATAATACACATAAATGAGCACATAGTGCAAAATCCCTCAGGGAAAAGTGTGCATGCCCATAGGCACAGAGTGCAGGAAGCTGCCATGGGATGAGCCAAACCCTGCAGCTTCTCAGAAACACATTTCCACTGTTCCAACTAAAGTACAGTTCCCGAAATTCAGCAAACAAAATTGCTAATTATTTCCTCTAAGGTGCTGCCATTCAAAATGAACATGTGAGCAGAGCAACCATTCATCAATTGGGGCATGAGGAGTTAAGATTTACAGGTTTCTAATCAAGTTTTCAAGTTAAACCACATGAAACAATCCTGTGTGGGACCATTCAGAAGGGGAGGGTGAGTCTCACCTAAATAGAGGGAGTCAGTGATAGATGAGCAAGGTCTGAGTATGAAGAGAACTCTGTGCTTCTTCTAGAGAACATCCTTCTTTCCCCATGAAGGGTCTGTTTGTCTCCATCACCCATCAGGAAAAGCTAGGAAGAGGTCTCAGACTCAGCTGTGGAGATGACCAGAGATAATATTGGGAGAGAGAAGCCAACAGCCCATGGAGAGGCATCCTCAGCTAGGTGCAAGGCACTGGGGAAAGAGGTAATAAGCCCCTCTGAAAATATTTTCTCCACCTGTGGATTCTTGATAGGAATAAACCAAATTAATTGACTAACTATGTCACAGGTAGTTGAGAAAAGAGCCTTTGTTCATGACTTAAGCATATTGGAATGAGATTTAACATTGTCCTAACACAGACTTCCAGTTTCCCCAGTTCCTTTGTGTCATTTCCATTCCTTCAAAGGGCAAAACATCTGATAAAAAACCCAAGAATTCCCCCCCATGTTTCCATGAAGGACATAGGGTGCTTTCTTGGCTTTGGTTGTGCCCACCACTTTTTGCACACGTATTATGCAATAAGAATTGTTACCCCACTTTCCTGCAGGTGACTTCAAAGCAGCTGCACAATGCTTGTGAGTTTTCCAGTGAGCACACAGCTCACAAGCAACATTTGCAGGGCTTATTAGCACAGGAGCCTGGGGCAGTGGAATGGAGAACAATGGGAGCTCTCAAATGCACACAAGCAAGAGGTAAGCTAAAATTATAAACTTGTTGGGTTATTTTTTTCCCCTGTAAATTCCATTTGTCCTCAAGGACAGCAAATAAATGTGCACATTCCAGCCCACAGCCCGTGCAATCAGACACTCTCCCAACTATAAACAACAGCACTGTGAGTCATTATTAGGCTGGAATTACACTCACTTCTTCACCACACTCCCTGCATGGATTATTTCTCCAGTCTTCTGCTCTTTCCACTCCTTTCCCTCCCCCCAAGATCACACATGACCCCTCTTGCACAGCCTAGGTGTGTTTGCTTCACACATCCCAGGTGACAACAGCAGCCTGTAGGGCTCACACCTATGGGCACTGAGCTCACCACATCCCCAACCCCCCCAGACTGTCTGTCAGCCCCCCCAGCAGATGTGACAGCAGCATCGAGCTCCCAACCTGGCTTGGGCATCACCTTCTGATGTGACACAGACCTACCAACCCTCACAACTCCAGTTGTGAGTCTGAGAGAGAGTCAGAGGAACCATTTCTGCCACCCCACCTACCAGGATGGGAATTTCTGGCAGAGTGGAGGAAGGAGTGGGTTTGGATAGTCTCACATCCTAACCCACTGCAGCTAGGTCAGACCCAGCAACACACCAGCCAACCTTTCACTTGGCATTTGGAGGAAAAAAAGGTGAAGCCAGTTGCCTACCCTTCACAGCAGGGGAGAAAAAAAACCCGTGTTGAAGTTCTGATTCCAGCTCTTCAAAGGTGGACTGTAAATAAAAGTGCTGACATTTACTGCTTTTAAGCAAATCACACACTGGAGGGTGACTCATGGATGTTGGAACTGGCAAGCAGAGAGGCAATCATGTTGAGAATGAGCTCATGATGCAGTAGGTGTGCAGCAGCCTATTCACTATCTATTCTACAGCAGGAAAGTTTCATTTCAGTCAATAATAACACAGCTTTTCACCTGCCTTCCAGTGGAAATCATACAAACCACATTTCTCTTTCACTGAGAAGGTTTCTCACATGATCTCAGAAAACACTGAAGGGCTTGGGATGTATTCACATGAATAAATCCCAAAGCTTCATGTTACTCATAACAGTAAAATTAGGAATATGCAGAAGTACAGATCACACTGGAAAGCCAATTATTGATTGCAAAGTGCTCCTGTAAAATTAGGGAGTGTGTCCCAAAAGGGGCAAAGAATAGGAAGAGATCTGCACTGCAGAATTACTCATGCAGTTACATCACTGATAACTCAGGAGACATTTTGTACACGTATCAGCCTGGTTTGGAATTCAGTAAATACCACAGATAGTGATTTCAAACTCAAATGATCTGCACGTATTTTTTTCTCCTGAATAACTCCAGAAATGATCACTTGGAGTATTCTGTCAGTGTGCTGCTGGTGAGGATGCAGGACTTGTCAGTCCTGCCAGTGATGAGCTGTGATGATAGCCAGGAACACTGGGATAAACAACCAAGCAGATAATATTTGTTCATCTGTCCTTCTGAAAAGTATTTACATATTTAAATGGGTTGTTTTTTTCCTGTAATGTTACAAAAACCTCACCCATGTTAAATACCCAAACAAATCCAGTATAATAAATACCATAAAATTCTCATACCTTTGTCACACAGAAACAGACCTTTTACTAACATGGAACTCAATTTAGCATCTGCTTTAATGTCATCATGATTCAGACTGATACTGCAATTTCCACTGCCTTGTTTTTTCCCTGCTAATCTGGAGTCTGCAAACAGAGCAACCTTATTCTGGCTGCAAACTGGGGACTTCAATGATAGACTGGGAATGACAAAGGAAACGAGCACTTTGGGGTTAAAAAAGAGATTATTATAACACAAGCTACACATAGAGGTGGATAATACCACTAGCATAACTTTACAGCATTAGATGTTCCACGTGGGCAGCTTGATTTGATTTTGCAGTTTATCCTACAGACCCTTTCACAGTTGTAAACAAAGGTCTGATTTACACACTCTAGAAGCTGGACATGACCACAGAGGCAATGTTCTGCTGGGCTCAACCAAAACCCACAGCTCCTCACCAGAAACCAGAGAAATCCCTCTCCTGTGCTTTACCATAGACAATTAAAAGTCTAAAATTATCTTAGCTTTGCTTCATTTCAGTCTGGCATTAAGAGTCTAAAAGTATCTTAGCTTTACATCATTGCAGTCTGGCATTAAATTGATTAAAATGTTGAAAACACTCCTTAAAACTATTACAATTTGCTTTAAAAAGCTCCAGAAAACCTTGAAAATGGATTCAACTGAGTAGCAAATTGAGTTGCAAATTGACATTCGGAAGAATGAGAGAGAAAAATAGATGTTCCTGTTAACACCAGTGGATTGGTGTTATTACAGAAAGGATGTAAATTGAACATATGTTAACAATGTTCACTTAAAAATTAACACAAAAAGGATGAGGATTTTCCCCCATCTCTGTTGGTCTAAACTTCAATGTCTGGCAGTAGTGTTGTCTTTCAATGTTACTCTTAAGGGGCAAAAAAAAATTCATTAATTAACCCACAGCCAGCAGAACTCCAAAGACACAAATCATTACATTATCTTAGGTTTAAAAAAGCAATAATAATTGAATTTTCTAGTACACAGAACAGCAAAGGCACACTGTTAGAGCTTCTTAATTGCAGCCAGCAATTGCAAGTCAGCAGATGATACTAGAAATCTGTCTTTAAGCCCATCTTGGAGTTAAGATTCTGTAAGTTAGTTAAGATTCTGAGGTAAATTAGAGTGTATTAAGCCTTAGCTGCAGTTTACAGCCCTTTAGGTTAAGTGTTGGTGTCTGGAACCCAACTCAAACTGGACAGCAATCCCAGTCCTGCCCATTTTAGACACTGCTGCTCTTTGCTTATTTCCAAGGCTGTTCCAAACACACTGAATTTCTCCTCCCCTCACCCTGACAATGCTAACGGATCCATGTATCCTTTGCTTCAATTATATAACCAGCACATAAACCAACCACACTGGATTTTGCAGTGCCCAGGGAAGCTGCAAAGCCAGAGGCCATTTCCAAACACCCAAGAGGTAAAAACATCAAATAAAGCCAACAAGGAGATGCTCATCACAGGAATCACAAGGTACAAACACTCCCCCCACAGCCAACATTCCCTGAGCCTGGGAGTTCTCTCAGGCAGTATCATCACTCCCTGTTCCCATGTGTGTTCATGGGTCACTTGCAGTGGAGAAAAAGCTGAAGATGTGAAGATGCAGCATTTTTCCTTGTGCTCCTTAGCTGCTCTGCAGGCAGAGACTTGCAATCCTACAGGGGCAGGCGTCTGCTGTTTGTCAGGCAGCCTCTCTGCTCCTCTTTTCTTCCCAAGCAGCTGGGAGGAAACCTTGTTTACACAAAAAAAAAACCAAAACCCTCAGAGTTAGGAAACGAGGAGTTTAGAAGAGGTGTGTCCAAGGTTGAGGACTGAGAAAAGCAGGGAAGAGAGTCCCTCCAAACTCCACCTGGCCATGAAGAGAATGCAAATGTTCACTGATGGCAAGGCAGCCATTTTACTGTTGACCTACTTTGCATCAGCACTAATTTGTCACAGTGCATTCTCCAACTGCTGCTGAAAGAAAGGTTGAAACCATACATTAAGAGCACAGTGTCAAAGCAACTGATGTTAATTACACCCTGCGAGGCCCGTGTTGATGACATTGTCACTGCTAACCATTAATACAGCATTTATTGTCTAATCCCAGCTTGCTCCAGCAACCCCTGAAAGCCACTGAATTAACATCCTGCTCCACAATATTCACTTTATGCCACGGTGGAATGTAAAGCTGAAACGTGTAAAAATAACCTCTGCTATGACACCAAGAATGTGTAAATATTCATTCCTTTTTAGGAGAGCTATTTATTTCCAGCCTATACATATTGCACTCTTTCAACTCAAAACAGCTTTCATGTTCTTCAGTCGAGTGGCAGCTTTTGCCAATATCAACTGTTTTCCCTAAAAAATCATGGCATCAAGCAGAGGAAACTTTGGGATATGTAGAGTGCTACTTGATTTATGGAAATTCCCAAACCAGCTTTAAACAGATGCATAAAAAAGCAGCAATGCTCTTCATTTTATTCCCTGCCAACCTGCACAGTAACAGGAGATGATATTCTCCCAGCATAAACACACAAGGTTAATTAGAAGGACACCTTCTGCAGCCTTAATCTTCATGTTCAGTGACATCTGCTGAATTCAGTGACAGAGATGTTCACAAGCTTCATCTCTAACCAACCACTCCAGGAGCATTAACTGGATTCTCTATGGTGTGCACAGCAGTAAACTGTTTTTTAAGGCCTTACTGCAGCATTACAGTTCCCCCTGATTCTAAATCATTCCTCAAGCTACTCTTCTTGCACATTGAAATAGAAATCATGCAGTCAGGAGAATATGGGCTTTACACTATTTAGCCTTTAAAATTCTCACCACCAGCTATGACAGGAGACAGCAAAACTTGATTTTTTGATCCAGGAAGACTCTCTTAGTAAGGAATAGAAAATACTTTTTTACCCTATGAACTGATTCAATGAGATCAAACAAAATCAGAAGCCAGCCATGGTATTTTCACATCAGCAGAGCATCTCACAGAGGTTATTTCCAACTTCTCACAGAGGTTATTTCCAACTTCTCACGTAGGCTGCTAGAACACACCAATAATAATACAATTCCATGACATGACAAGGCCTGTGGTACAGATACACCAGAGAATCTTTGCTGCTTTTCTGCTGACTCTGCCATCTAAAATCAGTTTAGTTGCATGAAAGCCCTCGCATCTCTCTTATCTAACACCTAAGAATAAGCCTAAAACCTAGAGGAAGATAAAGCTCATGGTCCAAATGACTGTTAAGCCAGATGTACACCTCCAGAATAAACAGGAAAAAAAAGAGAACACAAGAAGAGATTCCTCCAGGACACATAGGGCACAACTCCCATGGGAGGAGGAGCATTGTTACTGAACACAAAATACAGCAGTAAACCTGAGTGCACAGGGTAAGATACCACCCAGAGCAGCGAGGCAACATGCTGTGAAAAGATGTTTTCTCACCTGACACAAACTTGAAGGCAGTTACACACCATAAAAATATTCACTGAATGGCCAGCAAGGCTGGTCCATCAGTCTCTAAGGGCTGCAGCACTAACACTACAGCCCAGCCTGCCCTCACCAGCAGAGCAACACTATTATTCACAAGGCAAGTCTAACTAATTTAGCTGGGCAAGCAGGTCTTGAATGTGCTCTCTCATCTCCAACAGCTCCACGAAAATAAAAGCCTTGGCTGGTTTCATAATGGCACCTTAAATGAAACTCGTGACAAGGATGGAGCTGAGTGCAGTTGGCTCTACCTGCAGCAGAACAGGCTTGGCAGTGCCCTCCCCACAGCCAGAGCCCATTTCTCTTCAGGAGCCCTTCCTATGCCCTGCTGCACGGGATGCAAAGCACTTTCACAACCAGACAAGGGCAAGCTGTGTGCACCTCGGGGTGGCATTTACATCCCAGATGGACCCAATCGTAACAAAGCCAGGGCAGCTTGTGCCAATTACTAGGTACAGCTGCAGTTAAATATTATGCCATGAATGAAAGAGCTCCACCATAAAAGGACTGAAGTGTTAAGCAGCTAAGGGAGCAGGCTCATTCTTGTTTCAGTGTCACATGCCAGAGCACTTGCTGCCTCTCCAAGCTATGCTGAACTTACCAAAAAGAAAGTAGCACCAGTTGCTGCTTTCATAACATGCATCACATCAAAGAGAGCTGCACAGCTACCCTGGCTGATGCTCTTCTTGCTGTGCAGGCAGCACCATCCTACACCAAGCACAGTTTCACACAGCTTTAGAGGACCAAGCTCCATGGTTTCCTTTGTTTGGAGACACTGATGCTGTCTGCAGACATGTAACTCCACAGAAACCTCTCCCAGTGCTCCCACTGCTCAAATAAAAATAGTAAAAGCAGTAGAATGTTAAAGGTACCAAGATGTGACTCTAAACTTTGACATTAGACACGATTAACCCCTGTATTTTAAAGCACAGAAGGACTGGCATTAGATTATTGCCAGATCCACACGCTGAGCAGACTTTAAAGTTCAGTTTTTCAGGAGCACTGCTGCTTCCCCCAGTCTGTGGCAGAAAGTCACAGCAGAGAGGCTCTAGCAACACTTTGCAGTGCTGAATATTGACATACACATGGCAACATCAGTATTTGTAAACATGAACTTCAAAAAAAAAAAAAAGGAAGTGGTAAATAAACGAGGAAAAAAATATGGACAGTTCAGCCTTACATTTTACATTATAGATAGAAAATCTTACTACAGTCACACTGTAAAGGTTCAGAGTTGAGCAGGAGCTGCCACAGTGCATGGCAAGGGAGCTCCAGCTCTACACACAGCTAGTTAAGTTCAGCTGGCAAGTAAAAAAAAAATCATTTTCTCTTCCTTCTGAACAGCTCTCAACTGAAGTGACAGAGCTGGGCAGGCCTTTTATTACCCAGAACAAAGTAGCCAAGAGATAAGGAACGGAAAGTTGAGTTTTCCTCCAGCACTTCAAGTGGAAAGGGGTAAGGATTTTCTCTCCAGCGTCCCCAGTTGCCGTGCATACAAAATGCCATTAGTGTGGTGCTTCAGTGAATCACATCTCTCCACATCACTCATTAACTCTGAATAGACACAGAAGTACGGGCTCCTCACTTCTCCCCAAGCAGCCTTTTAAGTTCAGGGAAAAAAGATCTACATACCTTTTGTTGAATCCCATCTTAATGATTTCTAAAGTGAAAGTCTTGCATCTGAAGAAAGCAAAAGGCAGCAACCTTTCTGTAGAGTGGTTAACCTGCTCTTAAGGCTAAGGGGGACAACTTTGTCCCAGCAACTCTTATTGAGCAGGGAATCCATCGGGGAAGAAGTGAGAGCTTGTGAGCAAGGAGGTCACAAATGGACATTTGGGTTTGCTAGATCCTTCATCAGGAAGCCAAGTAAAACTTTAATCCTCTGGATTTATTCAAGTCATCTTTGGTGGATGTTATTTCTGTACCTTTCTCCTCATATCCTGGAATTACTGGACCTGGAGTTATTTCCACACAGACTGATTTTAAAAGGTTTTAAAGTGACATGTACATCATTGTGCTCCCCTAAGCTTCACAAGCATTTACACACGAGGTCTTCATTAATCCGTGTCTGTACCAAGAGCTCCCTAGCATCAGGGTGCCTCTGATGTTCTGAAGCCTTTAGAGTACCTACTTTTGTTTCTACCGTGAGACAAAAATCCTATGATCCTATGTAATCACGACAAGAGATTAATTAAAATGCCAAGATAGGAAACAATTTATTATAGAGAGAAGAAAAATTTCTCATCCAAAATATAGAAATCTGTACAACTTTGCCACAATCAATATACATGAACTGTACAAATTTACACCAGTTCATAATTTACCAAATAAAAGATGACTAACAAAGTTCACAAAATAGATGGTGGTTTGTGGAAAAGACTTTTACCCAATTAAGAACAAGGAAATTACAAACCAGACCTCCACTTTCTAAAAATAAGAAGTTTACTCAGTCTTAGAAAACTACAAGCTAGCAAATGTACAGATAGCTGGCTGGTGCTAACACCACAGTTCAGACAGTGTCTTTAGATGCTCTTTTTAAAGCCTGTTGCCACGGCAGATTCTGATCACTTGCTACTTCTGAGGTCAACGTAAAGATCTGACCATTTCCCCAGGTCATACTTACTACTTGTATCTTATGTACATTTATACATATTTGTAAGTGCTAGGTAAAAGTCTGAAAAATAAGATTTCCAGTACTATGGTGTTCATAACAATAAGTCTTGTTACTGAGCTGCCAAAAATGCTAACGATTAATAAATGTAATAGTGCAAATTTCCCCTGCAGGACCCACTGCAGGGAATCACTCGATAAATACAGATTGGGGGGGTTGAAAATTGGTGTAGAAATTAAGTAAGATGTCTTGGAGAAACTGACCCTTCCTAGATCATCTTCATTCCCTAGCAAGCTGAAATAGTTTTGACTCACAGGCTATTAAATCACTGAAAGGTACTGTCCAAACTATGGCACTGTCACTTTTAAGTACACCACTCTTAACGTGTGCCAGATCTTCACAGCTGTGACACGGTTTAAACTCCATAATCCATCCCCAGAGGTGCCCACCCAAAGTAAAAACCAACTTATCCATCCATTATTTTTTTTTTTTTTAAGGTGATCCATCCACAGACTATATCTTAACCCGATACAGTCATCATATTGTAGCTTTTGGAAGGGCTGGTTCTGCCCAAGAGGAGTTCCTCCTTACAGCTTATCCTGCTGTCTACCATCTGCATGTTGGCGTTACTTTGGCTACCTCCTGCTGGTGCAGCTTCGTACAGCACACAGATGGAACCATCCTCTCCGATCCGATAGGACACTTCGTAGGGGTCAACCCATAGGGTGAGTTCGCTGGGGAGAAGCTGGAACAGCTCCTGACTGCTCAATCCAATCCGCTGCGCTGCCTGCCCAATCAGAGGATCCATTTTATGGTTGATCCGGATACATCGATAACCTGAGCCCTTGCACGGCTTTTCTGGGAACCAGTGGTGTTTATAATGTTCTAGAAAATAAATAAATAAACGCGAGATTATCCTCCTTAATCCCGTAGCCACACCAAAAAAAAAAATAAATAAATACATAAAGATGCTCGGCGCTCGTTGTTCCCTCGCACGGATCGCACCTCGGGGTGTTGACAAGATTACTACGGGGTGACCTGAAAAATCACCCCAGCTTTTACTTTCACTGCTGATTTCGTGTCCCCGGGGAACACTCGGTGCGTAAAGTTACTATTCCGTGGAACAAAGCACAGCCTGAAAACAAAACGCGACTTCCCAGCGTTCAGAGAAAAATGCGAAGTGATTGCAGACGTCGCAGAAAAACTCCAAAAAAAACCCCCAAACTTCCAAACACCGTACAGGGGGAGAAAAAAAATCACCTTTCCAGCATCCTCTGAGATCACACCCACTGTGTTCCTCGCTCTAACAGCCAAAAATAAGCAGGGAAGGAGCTGGGCAGCGCTCACCCACTGACTCAAGCCCTGGTTATTTCATCACTGCTGTTCCAGGGCAAGACACCGATGACTTCACTTACCTTGGGCGTTTTATCCCACCCAAAACCCGCTCGGACCGAGGCTCCTCGTAGCCGAGACCGAGCCAAGTGATGCAAAAGAGCTCGTAAAACCCACCGGGCAGCGAAAACCCCCTCGCTGTTTGATCTTAACCGGGGGCGTGGGGCAGCTACAAGACGTCTCCAGGAGAAAAAACGCAGCGAGACTCATCGCTCGCCGCTGAATTTTACTCGACCGAAAAAAACAAAGCAACTTGAGAGCGTTCTCCCCATGTGGAAAGCGGGCAGTCGGAGGCTTGGCCGGGAGCCCAAGCTCCCAACGCTTTGTCTGCGGAGCCGGAGCCGCCGCCGCGACGCCCGAGCCCCTTTTGTTCCCCGCCCGCTCCCGCTGCTTTACCCGCCGGGGGTCGGCCGGGCACGGGGCGAGAGCAGCCCTAAGTCCCCCCCCCGGCTCCCCACGCCCCCTCGGAAGGGCCTCTCCACCACTTCACCCCCCCCCCTCCATCCGCCCTCCCGCGGGCTGCGGGGTGAGCGACCCCCCGCACGGCGCTCGGCGCCGGACGGAGAAGGGAGAGCGGCTCCCCCCGCACCCCGCAACCCCTCACCCTCGCACCCTTCCATCCCCCCACCGTGCTCAACCCGCGGGCAGTGGGGCAGCCTCGCGTCGGGGCCTCACCCTCACCGCCCCAGAGCGGCGGGCTCGGCAGTGGGAATGCTGCGCTGTGGCCTCTTGCTCCCTGCTCAGGCAAAAGCTCCACCGCACATCAGCTGAGGCAGCGGCGCCGGGTTTAGGGCTCTTCCCGTTCCCCTCTGGCTGCAGGAGCAGCGCAGCCCCGTGGGGCCTTGCACACTCCGGCTCCACAGCCCTATCCAGCACCTTTTGTCCTGGGGGTGCTTAACCACCTCAACAGGTTTGTCGCTGACTTCGTGGGGACAGGACACACCATTCTTCTGTGAGGGACCAAAAGGAGTGTGCAGAGATGTGGAAAGGTGATAATTCAAGAAATTATCACTGACCAAAACAAACAAAAAACTATAGAACAGCAACTTCTGAGCCCTCCCCACGGCACCTTCTTCTGAGAGGTGATCGCCGTGGTAATGATGCTGATACACCAGGAGGGGGGTTTCGAGTACTTCAAAACACCACCGTAGGAATGCGAGAAGTCAGTTTTATCTCTCAGCACCAAATATTTATTCTGCTTGTTTCATTAGCTGCTCAGTATTCCTTGGCAGCCAGACCCGTTGCCCTAAGGCACGGATGAGTTTGCAGCCAGAAAAGACGCTCTGCCACGAGGATGTGTCACCTCGCAGCTTCCCGGGGAAGAGCCGTGCCAAGGGCACCTCTGTCTTGGGAAGCGACAAAATAAAATCACAAAGAAATGAACCCACATCTGCTCCAGTGAACCCTCCGCAGCTGCCCAGGTACGTTCTTGTGAGGACAGAGGACACCGGCAGAGCCTGTTCCTATGTCCCATCCCTCCCGACAAGCACGGTGGCAGTGGAATCGCTTCGTAGCTGAGGCCACACTCCCCACCTGCTCTGTCCCAGAACAGGCTCAGCGCTTGGGGGGCTTTGTCTCTCCAGCATCAGCTCTGGCTCCAGAGCTGCCACTCTTGCTCTACCAGGTGGGACAGTGATCTGTGTCCCCCAGCTCCTGACAGTGATGGAAGAGAGGAAGACAAATTCAGTGTCCAGGGCTGTCCTTGCTGTTGTCCCCTGTTAAGGTCAAGGTGACTTTGTCTGCTACTTGCTGAGTTGCAGCCTAGGCTTGAAGTGCCCAGAGGGCTCCTCTGGGTGCAAGGACAGGGTAAAGCTGTGGAGATAGTGATATCAAAGCAGCTTATCAGACTCTGAGTGTGTGTTTTACTGGTATTTCCCATGCTGTTGCTGGCCTGTGGACCCAGTGAGCAGCTGCAGTCACAGCATCAATCCTGCTTCAAACCCAGACTCCTGTCTTTCTCCACCCTGCCACAGACAAAAGGGGCAGAGCTCACCTGAACTGCTCACCACCCATCCCCTGCCCTGGCCATTCCTGGGAAAGCTGCCGGCTCACAGGAACATGCTGGACAGCCTTATCTGAACCCAGCACTGACCTGGCTTTGAGCAGGGGGTGGAGGAACAACCTCCCGAGGCTCCTGCCAAGGAGCTACCATCCCAGTCAAGTGGTGCTGAGCCCCCCAGAAGGCCAGGCCGTTGATGCTCTCACCAAGGCAGCCAAGAACTGGTGGATCTGAAGTCAGTGAACATGTCTGGACATTTGGTACCATGTGCTCTGGTCCCTGAAGCCAATTCAGAGCTCCCAGTACTTAATGCCAAACAAACACCTGCCCTGATACTGTCTGCTCAGCTCGTGTCTCACTCTGTATGCAAAGGCACAAACCAGAAGGTGTGACCAGCATGCCACCCCCACTGTCCTGCAGAACAATTGGCTCTGATTTACCAAAAGTGGAGATGAAGGGCTGCAAGCTGCTTTTGTCAGCAGTGCCTGCGTAAACATTAACCTTGGTGTAAGTCAGGATTATCTCTATGCCCTCAACACAATTACTCTGTTTTAAAAAAAAAAAAAAAAAAGTGAAGGGAAATTGCTGCTAAGTTCACAGCTCTG
>JANHGL010023767.1:0-90852 GCA_024611195.1 Ceyx melanurus | reverse complement strand
TAATAATTTTTATTTCGAAGGAAAGCAAAATATTTTGTTTTAAAATATTATCACTTCACATGCCCTTCTCTAACACCAAAGCATCATTTCTAAGATACTGTTTTTAAAACAAATAGAAAAAAGTTAAATAAAATTTAGTTTTTTCTGTAGAAAAAGAAAAAAATAGCCAAAGTCTGAAATTTCACTGATAAAAATGCAGTGTATGGACTTTAGTCTAATTCTAATAAAGGTAATGAAGTGTATGTGATTGATAACATGAACAGGCTTTTAAGTCCAGAGACAAATTTTAATATATAAGAATGATTACACACTCTTACATATATAAACATTTGGGTTTTTTTTAAAATGGAGAGCTGGCAAACAACTACAACCAGAACCAAAAGAGTTTGGTAGCCTAACTATCAGATAAGATTTTGAGACTCTTTGGCATGAGTGTATTACATTCACTGCATGTTTCAGAACAGTCATTCGACTGAGGAAAAACTAAGTATTACCCCTCCAACTGCAGGCAGAGACCTTGCAGCTCCTTGCTGAAGGTGATGTGGCCACATCCTCCATCTGCTGAAATGGCCTAATGGTTATGAGGCTTAATAAGCTGCTCCCCTTCTTTGCATAGAATCAAGGCAAGTCAGCGTTAACATCTGACATGTTTCATTGTGCTGTTCCTGCAGTTTGAGTTAAGATAGAGATGTTAGAGGGAGGCACTGCAATCCCAAGTTTAACTGAAACCAATGGGAATTTTGCCACTGACTTCAAAGCTAAGGTCTCTGTTGATAAATTTTAAGGATTTATGAGCAAAAAACCTTAATGACTTTCAAGGGAAACAATGTTATTTGAAATCTTCATCTTTCCTCAGAATATACATTATTAAAATCTTATCACCTTCTATACAAAGGATGGTAGGTACCAACTTCAGCACATGGGTAGCAAAAAGGAAGTTTTCAGTTTCATGCTGTGTGTGTCAGTGTGTTCCTGTACTCCCCTAGCTACTGATATACAGGGGATTTTTCTTCCTTCAAACTGTGACAATAAAATGATTACCCCGCCAGAGTTTAGCATAATGGTTCAGAAATGCTCGTGGCATATTGCAGAGTTAAAGTGGAAATTATTAGGTAGCTCTTCTTTGTTATAATAATGATCACTCCACAAATAAAAGCTCTTCTCCCAAAGGTACTGCAAGGCACAAAATGCTAATTCTGAAGATTATGTGTGCGCTTTTATTAAATATTACTATGCCCTGTCTGTTTGAGGGCTTCACTGCTCTGATTGTTTTATGAGTGCCATGTTAATGTCAGCCCCATCTTGCTAGCAGCAGGCACACGTTTTAGCTTTTGTATGAGAGTTGATCAAAGGCCACGTGCTGAGGGAATTGCTGAGAAAACAAGGACAAGCGATAAAAATCTAACAGATTAATTGGTTTAAATTTCATTTCAGGGCGTTGAACTTTGGCTCAGGACACTAGTACTACACTACCAGTCAGGGCCTAATTACCACATTTTCAATTTGCCTCTGAACAATGCTTGGGAGAGCAATAATGGAACTAATAATACTAATAACAACAACAATAATAATAATACAACAACAGTAATAATGTCTCCTCATAGCTTCTTGTACACGTTTAACAGCTAACTTTGTGTGCAGGTAATTACACTAGGAAATTCCTTTCCCCCACATCACCATCCATCTGCCTCCTAAGCATTCCTATCTGCTTCAAATAGCACCTGAAGACAGAAGAAATAGTAGATGGACTCAGAAGCATCAAACATCTAAATTTACAGAATCATTGAGTTACTAGTTCAAGTCCTTCATACACACTGGACACCTCCCATTCTTAATTAGGGACCTGTGTTTACAAACAGAGATTGCACTCTATCCTCCAACAGAAAAGATCTATTCCATTGATGGAAAACAGAGGCTGGAGGACAAAAAAACCTCAAACATATTTTCCACAAAGTTTATGGGTGGCCTTGGAATAAGGGTTAATTGAGCTTAGAAGTAAATGTTCACTGAGGTGAATTAGTGGGATGCACAGCTATCAGCAGGGCTCTGAGACTGCTCTTATTTAGCTTCTGAAATGTATTTGCTCTATGATTAATATCCAGTTTGTGCTGGTGACTGTAAGAATGACCTCGCCTGCAGTTTTTATCATGAAGTGTGGTTTCATCCTCCATTATTCCATAGACGAGGCTCTGACAACAGTTGCTGCATCACAACAGGAGTTTAAATGATGGGGCACGTGCTTTTATTTTTCTTCTCTTTAAAGAGTATTATGACACACAAGGAGAGTAGCACAAAAGCAGTTAAAACTGGGAATTCAGAGGAACAGAGAATTTATGTCTTATTTTAGAGGAAGTACTGAAAGTATCTGGAGTTTAATTTAATTTTCCTTTTTTTTTTTCCTTGGGTAAAACCTAATTCGAGGATGAATATATAAATGAGCCACAGATTAACCCATGGTTTATGGGTCTGATCCTGCAACCTGCTAAATGCTTTTACCAAACTATTAGTTTTCAGTATACCAAGACAAATCAGTTTCAAGCACTCAAAAACATGAGTTACTGAAGCTGGGATTCAATAAACCACTTAAGCAAGTGCTTAAAAATCCATCCAAAGAAGCTGCAGATTAAGGAACTAGATTTTTTTTTAAGATAGTTGGGCAGTACTCTGTGCAAAGCTGCCAAGAGCTATGTAATATGTATGGAACTGGTGTTTCCCATTTCAAAAACCACTTAGGTTATGTGTAGACCACCTTGTGCAGTGCAGAGCTCATCCAACCCGACATGAGAACTAGCAGCAGCAGAGCCAACAGACTAATGCTAATATGCTGATTTCAGGAACTGAGCTGCTATATCTATTCAGTGTTGCAGAAAGTCAAATGTAGCAGCGACCCAGTGCTAACTCTGGGATTTCTACAGCATTTTTATATCATGTGGTGTGGAACTTCCCTCAGGTACCTCATGACTATTGAAATAATGTAGGGTTTGTGATTCTGAGCAGGGCACTGCTCAAGAATGCTCTGAGCGTCAATTCGTTTCCCACAGTGCTCTGAAGCTGAAGGTGTGCAGCACTTGTTGGGATGCTCAAGGCCTTTTTGATCAACATTTTTAGTTTGGCAAGGTATGTTTTTTCTGTAAAAGGTGATAAAACCATTATTTCTTCCCTTCTTGAATTATAGATTTACATAGGTGTTATGCAGGGGAAAAGGGTTATTCTATTCATCATTGTTTACTGTAGATTTTACACATTAAGCACTTTAACAGATAGATTTTTATCATGGGGGGAGTAGTTATTTTTTTTAGAATGGAAAATGATACTTTTTCCAAAGTTTTTGTGCCCATGGAATAGTGCCAGTCCTGTCTAGAATGTGGAGGCATTGCTGGAGCCATATCCAGCACAAGCAACTGAAAGCAATTGAAGTTCATCAAATCAGCTTGGAAGGGAAGAGTCGACAAGACCAGCTCAAAGGGTTAGTCATTGACACTTCAGACAAAGGAATGTGACAGAGTTTTTACATATTGTACTGGAGCATTAAATCTTCACTCTTAAGCTAAACAACGCGTTAGCTGTTTATCTTATTAAAGTGATGATCTTCCTGCTTTCCTTTTTCATATCACAGCCTGCTCTCTATCATATTCTCTCCTGACAACAAGCAGCTGCTGTGCAGGAAACAGAGTAACAGAGGTTTCCCTCTCAAGGAGATAACCCATGCAGCTTTATGCAACACAGGCATAAGGATGTGATGCCCTGCTCCCCATTCCCAGCTCTCTCCTTTACAGCATATTAATATTTGGGACTTAGCATTTGCAAGATTTAAAGATTACAACACCCTGGCAAAAATGGCAACCTCCTCCTGGTTCTTCATGATGTCTGCACTGTGTGAAATCACCAAACCAAAAATATACATGCCATGCAATTTCTTCACCCTGGAGGAAGGGAGGGAAGGTTGCCTTTGTTTCTGTTTTCAAGACTGAAATTAAAAGTATTGGCTGTGATTTTCTGCCTAACATTTTGGATGCTTAGTTCCCATTAATGGGAATTGAATATGTAAATTACCTGGGATAATATTACACCTAGAATCAATAACTAAGCCAGTGTTTCTCTTTTATCCTTGCTGATGCCTCAGCCAGCAAAGTTACATTTCATGGAGTCCTCTGTGTTTCTCTTTCCTTAATGATTTCCAAAGCTTTCAGCTGTTGATCACTGCCTGAAAAATGACTCAATGGAAAAAGGAGGCAATCCTGAATAATGAGAGATGTGTTACAAAAAAATCTGCTCTGTATTTTGCTTAAAACATTTCCATAAAAATAATATTAGGATGTTAAATTATTGCAAGAAATGCATTTTCATCTGTTCTTTTAAACCCCTTCACATCACAGAGGAAATTCTGTTGGATTTTTTTTTGTTTTGTTTTGGTTGGGTTTTTTTGCCTGTTTACTTTTTACTTTAGGAGGTACCTCCTACTTACCAAACATTAACAGTAAGAGTCCTTAGCATCTCAGTGCAAGATGGTAAAACTTGACTTCCAAAAAAGAGATCTGTCATGTTTGGTTGGCAATAATAAATTCCCCAAGAAATAAAGCAATGTTGCAAAAACACTTAAAAATTTGGTTAAATTCAATATAAAGATTCAGCTGAAACATTAATATATGTATAAAATAAGTAATACATATATTATTCTTGGCAAAACTTTATATGCACTCTCTCTCTCTCTCTCTCTCTCTATATATATATATATATATACACATATTTATTTAAAGTAGCCTAACAATTTTATTGTTATTTTTTTGACGCAGTTCTGATTTTTTTTATTTCAAGAAAATGTAAAGAAGATTCTAAGCTATAATTTTTGCATTCTTTATTTTTGCCTAAAAGCTGGACAATTTTCATTTTGAGTTAGCCATGAAGAAACTATTATGGTTAGCCTCAGCCAAACATGGCACCCTGCCCTAACCAGTGCAGCTACTCAGGTCCAGCATAGACAGTCTCTGCTATCATGAGCAGCTCAGTTGCACAGCACATTCAAGAACGTCACAGAGAGTGTACCAAATATCAGCAGCACTTCCAGCTCCACAAGTAGGGAGAGGTTTGCTCAGAGCCAATCATCAAAGCAGTGACTGCTGCAATGTACGCTCCTCCCTCAGGAATGCACAAGGACATTTTGACCCCAAGCAAGGTAAATGTTTTACTATGAGCCCTGAAGTTATTGCACCTCAATTTCTTCACTTCTTTCTCCATCCCATGGGGTCACTTGCAAAAGTGCAGGAAAATGTTCCTAAAAGGTGGGAAGTCAAAGGCAACAGCAGACAGGGGATGAAGGTGTGATATATGCAGAGATTGCATTGTTTTATCTGGATGTGGACTTTAAAAGGTTTGTTAGTAAAACAATGAAAAAGTCCAATATGCCTCTCCCATTTAAATACCAATAGCTTCCTACTGATTTCACTTCTGCTGATGAAGATACAGAGCCCAGATAAGCCAATATGACTATTTAAAAAACAATAAGCATGACCAGAAAGGAGACTGCATCTATTTAAGTGCATTAAAGTTTAAAAATAGATGCACTAATGCAATTTCTGGGTGAGGATGAAGGCAACCTTGTGAATGAAAGCCCAAAATATTTAATATAAATCAACCCTAAAAACAAACATTGCTGCATAGCTCACATACCCCTAAACATACTTAACTGACTGGTCCTTCAATGCACTAAGGTCCTGAATGAGCACATTTTGCAGGCTGGAACCAGTCATTTGCTTAATGTTAACCCCATGGTTTATTGTTTTAGCAAATGACAACTTAACTGAAGGGCAGGTGGTTGCTATTTCTTATTTTGTGTCCTGTTTCACCACTACCTTGGTATATTTTTTTATTTTCCATCCATTCATTAAAAAAATCTGTAAATCTCTTGCAACAAATCTCTCTGGAGTTAGAACACAGGACTAGATAAAATCTCCTTAGCCACAGCATCCTATCTCTGCAAGGTGTAAAAAACTCAGCCTCCCAAGCACAACTGCAGTGGATCTTTATGTTCAGCTATACACTGGTATGTTATGGCCATATTGGCAAGGTTTAGTCAATGATACACAGAAACTATTCCAGATGAAGCAAAGAGTTCACTCTAAATTCTCACTCCTTCAAACTCTAAATTCTCACTCCTTCAAACTAAATATTAGTACAATTAAACTTCTATGAGATCTTTCACTATCACTTTGAAAAATACAGCACTCCACTCGCCCAAAAATCCACTCCCACTACATTATATAGCACAACAATCAGAAGTTTACCTGATATTAATTCTACAGCAAAGAATTAATTTCATCCCAAGAAAAAAAAAAAGAAAAAAAAAAGGAGCCCAAACTAAAATAATTTTAGCTGAATTCACTTTGTTCAGCAGAATTGAGAAAGTCTGCCCACAACAGAGAACTCATAGTAATCGTCTTTCAGAAAAGAAGAACCTGCGTAGAAATGCAAAGAGGTTGTGTCAGGGAGAGGGAGTGCCTGTAATTCAGTTCCTTCAAGGGAAATTCAAGTACCCTAAGAGTTCTTATTCCTCATCTGATTTCTCTCACAAATCAGTCTCCTCTCGAAATCAATTTTCTGGAGTCTGAGAATCATAAAGTCAAATATGAACAAGTCTAGTGGAAAATCTGTGACGCTAATCTTGGCCTACGCTGTATTTTTAACAGGCACTGAATTTGTGCACTGGATTATCCAGATGGCCATACAGGAATCATCTTGATAGGATTAAACCTTTGTGCTGAACTCTGCTCCATCTGTTCTCGGAGGTTTGCCTGTCGCTATTGGAATACGAATGTTCAGCCTATGTCTAGCACCACAGCTGAAAGCGCCTGTTTCCCACACACATGCACACTCATTTGTGTATGTACACACACATATCCTCAAGTACTTGATTAGTAATGTGAGAGGAAGTTAGGCTGAAGTTTACCACTAAAGAAACATATTGGTTTTATTACTCATTTGAAAAAACAAAGTATGCAATATCTAAATTCAAACAAAAAAGCATTTTTGTTGTTCTGGGACTTGTTCAATTCATTAAAACATAATACTGCCATAAATTTATAGATGAAGGCATGACTAAACATAAAGCAACAAGGCTCTTCATCTTTGGAAGCTATTAGCATCTATGAATGTATGACACAATCACACTTTGAAGATATCATGGTTAAATATTCCAGATTAAAAACCAGCCAGTGACAAAAGACTTGTGTGCACATGCCGTTGGTAGCTGTAACGTGCAGCTCAATCTAGTCACAGGCCAAGAACAAAAAAGTAATAATCACTCCCAGTAAAAGAAAATCTTATTCCCATTAATGTTGCTTTCTGCTTTTATTATCTATTAATGACAGTCTTCCACATTCATTGTTGCAGTCTGCCAGATGCAGCAAAGATCCATATTCATTATGTACAAAAACTGTGCTCAGGCTGTCTCTGTGACAGGTTATGCAGAGCTGCCAATGCAGGGACCAAGGTCCAATGGACAGCCTCAGGTTTCCAGGCCCTGGGCCAAGGAAAAAGGAGGGAATCTGGCTCTTCTGTAAGAAAAGCATCCCAGTGATCAGAAGGTTTAACTAAATTGCTGTCCTGGCCAGAAATATGCTACAAAGTAATGACTACCTGGGATGAGAAGGGTAGGTAAGAAAAATAAACAACAACAAAAATATTATTATTATTAATAATAATAAATAATAGTAGGCTTGATTTAGGAAGTAATATAATATTCAGACCATGTTTGTGGTGGCAGTGGGACAGCAATAGAGGTGACATAACCCAAAATGCATTTCAATCACAAGCCCTGATTGCATTGCAAAGACTGAGACCCCCTTGTCTCTCCTATGCAGTGTCTTTGAGACTGTTTCTTCCTCTGTTCTTTGTGCTGCTCTGAAGGCAGGGTCTAGCACCCTCTCCCAGGCAGTTAGGCTTTACTTGCAAAAACACAAGCATAAAAATATATTTATAGTTCATAGTATCTGTCCAGCAATGACACCACATAAAACCAGCTCGCTGAAAATCTGAGGAGTGAATACTTTGGACTCAAGCCTACAAATGCTTAGAGAAGTTGTTCTTTCAATGTGTCTGATAAAGTCATGCTATGTTTTTATTTATTTAGGGCCATATTCAGACCACCTACCTACAGCACTGCAGCGTGTAAAAAGTCAGATTCCAGCTCTAGCTGGGTTAGTCAGTCTGCCTACATTAGGATCCTCTTTCTGCTCTACTATTAGCAGAGATGGACAAACACCCCTGGAATCCTGGAGATCTGGGAGATCCACACTGTCTTCTGAAAGTACCAAGGGACCTTGACATAGCAATATCATAGGTAGAAGGGAGCCAGAAGCAATCCCATAAAAGTATTTGGCAGTTGATATTGAACAAGCACCTGAGTCAGGGCTTTCCAGCAGGCACCTCTGTTCAGACAGGGCTGAATGAGGAGGCAGTGCTGGCTGCCACCTTCAAGGTCTTAATCTCAGGAAGGAGATAATTTTACCCAAAGGGCCCGCCATCAGAGCTGCTTTACCTTTCAGTTCCTCAGAGAGCCAAAGCTGGTCAGAAATACTTTTCCCCCCTCTCTTCACCTCCTCAAAGAGCCCAGGAAGTTAAGTGATGGTCTCTTCTGAATGTACTGTGACAAAGTGCTGTGACCTCAAACCCCAATCCACAAACTAATGCTGCAGCTGGAAAGATGAGCAGTGTCGCAGTCAGGCCCACAATCTATCTCTGAGTGCTGGCCTTCCCTCTGTCTCTGGTCAGGTAACACCAAACCTATGAATTCCATACGCAAGCCCAGGTTTTCAGCGAACAGCAACAAGAGTTGTGTATACGGTCTCCGGCAGCTGGGGAGATCTACTATGTTTGCTGCTACTTCACTACCCAAAAGGGACCTCTGCAGGAAATGCACTTTGATGGGATTACTACAAAACCATAATGATATGCTATTAACCAAACATAATTAATTTTGAATTTCCTTTTTTTTTTCCTTTTTTTTTTTTTTCTTCCCCCATTGCTAACAGACGTTTTAACCGCACTACAGTAAAAACCACATTCCCAATTTTTGGAAGAACCCAGCTACTCGGTGGTTCCAGTAAGCACCTAATGGAATTTTCAAAGTACCTGGCAGATAGGCATAGATAGTCTGTAGCTAGAATTTAGAAATCCCACTAAATAGCTACCCACCCGCAGCTTCAGGCACCTTTGTGGTTTGAGAGTTTGGCTTTAGGTCCAAGAATTTCAAAAAAGATATGATTACTTTGGGTACCTTCACTTTTGAACTCAAAATTCATGGAACAAAGGTGGGAAGCAGAAAGGACTAATTGTGACACACAAATCTTTCTGGTTATGCTCAGCAAACAGTTTGAGCTAAGATTTTAAAAAAACACTTTGTGAAGTTGTATTACTGGCTTTAATGAAAACACACTTTTTTTCAGAGCCATGAGCTCTTGAAAATCTTGTATTCTGGATTTTGGCCAAACACAAAGCCTGTCTCCATTCCAATATTAATTATTAGTAGGGTTTTTTTTCATTCTTTACTACAAACATTAATAATTTTCAGATGGCAACCCAAATTAGTATAACCCCTCCAAACACCCCACCCTGGCAGGTTCCATTTTCCGCATTAGTTTCCTGGTTTATGCTATTAACTCATTTCCTTGGATGTGGAGGAGCTTTGTCAAATACTTATTTTGCTGGGGAAACACTTGGCAGGCACACTGCAATGGACAGTAAGAGAGAGACTGGAATGCTTACAGTGTTACTTCTCTCAGTTCAATGAGAAGATATGCAGCCTGAGTTCATTATTTGTGAAGTTTCCCAATGAGAATATTCTAAAAGACAATTTGGTGGAAAATTTTCATCCAAACAAAACTTTAATTCTGAGTTTGTTAGAACTCAGTTGATTCACAGTTTTGGACAGAAATTCTATTGGAATAGAGACTTTTCATAATCACCAATTGCTCTGAGGTATTTAAATACTGGGGTTCCCAACATGGAACATTTGGAAGTGTCCAACTACCTGCAAACTACTGTGTATACCAGTCTTTGATAACCATGACCTTTTACAACACCCAGATGATTTATCAAAAAAACACTTTACAAAATCCATTTACAGAACACAATTCACAAAATTATTTTCCTTTGTACTCTGTCCAAGCCAGCAGGAGTCTGGAGTGAAAAAAAATTATTTTCCTAACATAACAACAATAATGGTATCTTATAACAAAATAGCTGTTAGAAGAATTTGTTCATAAATAATATTAATCATATTACAATAATATAATGTTTTGTTACTTGCTGGTGTGCACATTTTGGAAGTTTGGAAAAACAATATCTGGCAAAACTTCACTGCCATACTGTGCAGTACCTCTCAAACATTTCTCTAATCCTAATGTCATTCTTCTCCCTTATGATGCCATTGTATTAGTGACATGGTGGTCAGCAAAGCAAATTGAAATGTAATGAATGCTCAGTATCTATGAATATTCATTGCATATTTGAGTGTTACTGAATGTTCTCCTCTACTGGTAGCTGTGAAGTTTCTGCCAAAGCTGCTAAATTTTTTTTACTTGCATAACTGTTCTCTGATTCCTCTGAGGTCTGGAGAGAAACCTCAAACCTTCAAAAAGTGGTTGGTCTAACTCTCCAAATAAAAGTCAACTCTCATGGTCATTGAAAAATTTCCATCTGAACTATTGTCTCTTATCTATCTGCTGTAACAAAACAGTTGTTTGGTTGGGGTCTTTTTCACGCAAATTTGTATCAAATTTTAATGACAGTTTTCCCAATGGTTTTGTCTTTTTGTGATTTTGGGAGCACAGTCCTGAAAACTCTTCTGGGAATTTCACAAAATGCGCTCTATCTTCATCCAGATACTATTTTTCCATGAATTCATGACACCCTCATAATCATAGAGGGTAACAACATATCACAGCTTGACATCACTTAGATATTCTGTGGGAAGGGGTTGTTTTTTTTCATTTCTTTAAAAAATACAGAGTAGCTGCTTAGGGGTAGAAACTGCCACACCTTACATTTTTAACATCAAGCTGTCTCCCATTTCTATTGTAGCATTTTTTCCTTTTTCAAATAGATATGGCACTAGATTTCTGAAAACTGGCTTTCAAGCAGGAAACCTTTCTAACTGGTAATTGGAGTATCCAAACTTGAATTTTCAGGAGGTATTTCCATGGCCATTATGTAACAGTGATCCTTTTTATTAAAGACTAGAATACATCAAATGTTATCTTATTTCCTGCAACATAGCAGCAGCAGTGTTAGTACATATATATTAAGAAATAATGTTTAAATAATAAAAATTCACAAACTCAGACCTCTAAATTCATGAAATACAGCCTAACTGAAATACCCTGACAGAAACAGAAATATCCTCACCTAAATCAACCATTAAAAATCTGTCTCTCAGAAAATCATTTAGCCTCAGACTAAAAATAAACATTGAAAGATCAAAATTGCTGCATCCAGATATTCTAAGCTTTTGTGTATCTTCCTTAATGGCTGATTTATGACTCAGACAAACAGAAAAAGAATATTTTCCCCTTTCTGCTTGCTGGGATTGGTTGTAAGGACAGTTCCACCCACCCATCCACCCAGTTCTTGCGAAATTCTCAGTAATATCCAAAAAGGAAGCAGGGGTCTGGGCCTGTAGACAGCTACACCACTCTGGTGAAGGTTAAAAAAATACATCATCAGAATTCAGTGGGGCGTAATTTAGTTACCCCACTTTTGGCTACCTAAAATGTGGAGCTGTGCAAATCTTATCTCTGCTATGTTTTGCTAACCTGATGGATCTCAGGAGTTTATTCCTAATGGGACCATTTCAGTCTCACAGCCTGACATCCAGCATAGTGCCTGGCAGAGAACCCAGCAATTCCTGGGCAAGGAACTATTAAAATCCTCAACCTCTCCCCAACCTGCCGCATGCATCTTAGGAAGATATCACATCCTGACCTAAAATTTGCAACCTGCAGAGAACCTGCTACTAATTTGGCAACTTACTTTAGTGGTCCTTAGAGTTAAAATATTGTTGAGATCATATCAGAGTCTTTATATACAAATTCTCTCAAGAGAAGCACCTTAACCTTCTGGCCATGTTTTTTCTCTTCAGGGGGAGTCTCTTCATGCTCTAGCTCCACCTGAGTATACATACTAGACTAACCCAGCCCACTTATACTCGAAACATAGACTAAGTCTACAGGGCAGCGAAGAGGTTAATATTATGCACTCAGTGAGGTCAAGCTCCAAGAACACATAACAAGCCTTTATGTAAAAAATTGCCTGAATTTATGAGTCACTGCATTTATGAAGGAACCGATACAAAAAAGACAGCTTGGCAAAAGCAAAGAAAATATTTCCAGCTTCAAGTTTTGCAATCCTTCAGTATATCAAGGCTCACTTACTGTTATTACAATCCACATTGTGCAATGTTCTGAAAGTCACATTTTTTCCCTTGTGTATGCATAGAGATGTCCAACAACCCTAGGTATTCTTCCCTCATAGAAAATAAATTAGAAAGCAGACATAACTCGGAATAAGATACATAAGATCCCCTCAAGTAGAATGGTAGAATCCTTTCTTTTTTTTCCCCAATATTTCTCTTCTAAATAATAAATCAAGCCCAATACATTTCTCTATATGGAATGATATGGTGCAGAAAAAGCTTGTGTGTTTACATTTTTCAAACAATCACAAAAAACATTCTTAAGTGGAGCACTAAGATATAACAAGGGCTTCCACCCATAAATGAAACAAGTCTAAGATTACAGTTTCTTTGTTTAATCTGAACAGTTTGTGAAGGCAGCAGTTCATAACTTTGATTAAGAATCTGAACCAATACCATCTAAGGGTAAAATGTAGGAAATTTTGAAGGATAACCTTTCTCAACTTGTTAATATTTTTTGCTGTGATAAAGACTGTGTCAAAGTCACAGCACAAGAACCAGGTCACTAAATCAGATTTCTGAGCATCTTTCAGGAATCATCAACTGATATAACCAAAACATGCAGCTAAATTCAAGGTACACAATGACCATTCTCAGCAGTTCTGTTTCAGTCTAGATGACAATGATATTGAAAGGCATTCAGAGTCAAAGCTTTATTTTAAAGATCAACCTCTCAAAATACTTTATAAAGTTGGGAAAGACTTTTCTACTAAGCTAAGGAGAAAATATGTAATCAAGCAAGACATAGACAAGCAATAATTTTTTCTTTGAAATCTGAAAATTAGTGGGAAAAACTGCGAATGTGCCTACAGTGGTGGCTGTGGGGTCAGATGGCCCAGTGTGGGAAGAAAAACTCTTTAATTGCCCACTGTTGACTAAAGGATCTACCTGATGTACACTGTTCTAATTTACTGTAAAAAGATATGTACCTACAGACAGCAAATGAACTGAATCACTCATTACTATTGTGAACTAAAACACTGTAAAGGCTTGACTGTCTCAGGTACCACAACAAAGTGATCAAATAATCCAGCCATGTACTGTCATTTCCAGAGTAAGGCAACCACTACTAATGGTTATGATATATAATGAACTATTTTAGGTAAGTACACACACAGACTTTTGTATATTTCATATTAAAATAATGGCAGGACATTGCTTTAGAACTGATGGTTGTCTCTGTTTCGATCTGCAAATTCTGACATCATGTCTTATAATCTGCCCATATTTCTATCCTGCATATTTCATCTTTTGCTGCTGTTGAGCTGACTCAGAATCAAATCACTTCACCATCACCCAATTCTTCAGCACTCTCATGTGGAGGAGGAGGAAAATGGAAAAAAAAAAAAGAAATAAAACTGTTCCTTTAAAACCCCAAGCATTTAAGCTGCTTGTCAGTTGCCTTCCTGACAAGGCCACTTGAATATATTCAGGAATATTTGCATAAATGCTCACAGTGAGTTCACCGTGGCAGCGAGCGCTAATGGTACATAAAATAATTTAGTCACTTATCTTAGGCATCCTGTCAGGGTGATAAGCACCCCCTCTTTACCTTGTTGAATATTAGATCATTAGATAATAAAGTGTTAGAGCATGCAAACTGACAGGGTCTTGGGGACTATCATTTTTCGAGGGCATTGCATTCTGCCAGTAAGGAGAAATAATAGAGAAATTGATGCTGCAATTGGCTTCACATTCTTGTAATGCCATTCAAAGATTTGAGGGGAAAAAAGAATTTTTACTTTGCAGCACTATGAGAGTTTTAACTAGAAACTTTGTAGACATCTGCAGCAGTGGGCTTCATGCTGCTAAACTTGAAAAGGGTGGTTGCAAACTGTCAATATTACCCCCTTCCATAAGCTACTCACATAAATTGCAATGGAAAGATTTTGCTTTTAAAATTGACACCCTGGAATGAACTACAAGCTGAAATATATTCTACTGGTTGGGGCCTATTGGCTCTTCACTATACAACTTAGTATATATGTACAATTTAGAATGATCAACCACACCAGCTTTCTGGTTTACCATGAATATAAAACAAGTGAGGATCTAACTATTTGTGAATGAAGAAGTGGTAATTATTGAAACCCACAGATTACTGAGGCTTACCCTATTTATACCACATAGAGATGTATGAAATAATTGGTCTCTGCCAGCTATTACTTTAGAAAGGTAGATATATTTATTTGAAATATCAGCTTCTTAATGCACTGGTTTCAAGGAGGACAGTGTGTGGATATGAAACCAAGATCTAGGTTTCTAGTTATATTCAGAGAGATGAGCTACGAAAAGGAACTTTCATTTTACTGTCTGACAAGAAAGATATAAATAGGGATGTGTTGGATGTCCGAAAATAATCTAGGCTACCAGCTAATGAGATGGTAAAACCTGAATGTGGAGTGACCAGGCTCCTGAGTGGCTCAGGAGGTAAAGTTTTCTTTACCACTTCTTGGCACCCAAAGCCTCATTCATGTGTCACATAAACTGCAACTCCATGTTTAAGAGCGGCATGTCCCAACACAAATTTGTAAGGAAAAATAAGCTGTATATTGTCTAACTAAACTAGGCAACCAGCATACCTTCATGCTACATCCCCTCCCCAGCCCTCACACAGTTGGGAATTCATCTCTGCTGCCATTGGTTATTGGTGTTAAACACACAGAAAAGTACAAAGAATACATTTGGTCAAGGGCATATTATAGTCACATGCCAGCATTGAAAAATCTATGGTCAGAAGTTGTTCACCAGAGCAATGAAACAGAGACAAAGTAGCCAAGACTTCATTCACTTCCCATTCTGCTCTTTACAGATAGTGTTCAGGTCATTCTGTCCTCCTCTGAGGGAGGAAGAAAAGCTGGAAAGAGGAAAGTCAAACAAATTGCCTCTGCTACTTACACATATTATCTAAGATAAAAATTATTAAAAAAATGAAGAAAAATAATACACTTTGGGACTAAAATTAACAATGCAGTGGAGGAAACTGCATGTTGCATGTTCCAATGGGTGTAAGATTCATGGTAGTTGCTCAAAATTCAATAGCATGAAGCCCATTAACACTTCTCCTATATATATATTTTTTTTTCATTCAGTGGTTTAGACATCTAGTCACATTTTTAAACAGATGATGGATTCCTCCACCCCACCCCTTTTTTTTTTTTTTTTAATTTTGTCTTGGTCTAAAATATGCACAGAGTTCCTGGAGAGCTGGACTTAAGGATTTAGGTTAAAAAGAAAGTCTCCACCAAGCCTTTGGGAAGAGTGCAGTTTTGTAGTGTGGAGTTTGCTGTGTCAAAAGTAAGGATTTACCAGTGGTTGCTTTCTGAGGTTGCTTGAGAGGTGCTTAAGGAAGTAGATTAGAAATATCGCCTTTCCCACAAAATGTACACATGGACATATTTTGCAGCTGTTGGCTTTTAATGTAAGCAGAGTAATGAGGGCTTGTGCAGATATGTAAGCACAGCACTATCTTTTTTTGTTTCTTTCTGCTTTCAGAATCCCTCAGGTAGTAGGAAAGGGAATGATAGCTGTGGTAAAATGAGATGTTATTAAAACATGCACAGGAATAAGAACATTTATGTATAAGAAAGTAAGTATTGCCTTGACCAGAAGCATGCACTGAGAAGATTGCAATGGGGAGAGAGGAAGGAGGCATTTACTTTAGCACAAATATAAGTAAAAAATAGGAATGCTTTTTTTTTTTAAAGAACGAGTTAATGGAAAGATTCCAAAGTTGAACAGAGAGAGGTTTCCCTTTGTAATGTTCTGCCTTCTGCTAATTAATAAAGACAGAGCTCATACATTCCTTACAAAATTTCGGCAAAAATTATGACAGTGGTTTGTTTATTAAATTAGGTTGTTGGCAGGATGAAAAAAAAAAGAATTCTATATAATGACTTATGGCTGAAAATGGCTCATAGCCTACATAAAAAGTTAGAGCTAAATAAATACAGATGTAAGTTATGTTTACATAATGAGAAACGCTCCTGAGCTAAGAATTTTAGGTTAGTAAGTGTGAACTACAAACACGATTCTGCAAACACTTATCAATACCCTCAACTTTACTGACACAAGAAGCCTCATTGATCCCACCAGGACCATATGTGTGCATAATCTTAAATATATGCATAAGTGCTTTCAGGGCTGATGCCTGAAAGCATAAACAGAATAGAAAGCTATTTCCACAGGAATTCATAGAGTAGTAGAAAGCCATGAATTTGCCTATTTCTCAGTATTAATAATTTCTTTTAACATATCTAGTTAACATTTTTCTGAGTGGCACTCACTTTCCCAGAGAAAGTTTTATCTGGTTTCTTCAAACTCTTTGGAAAAAACTATTTAATTATTCATCAGATCCTTGGCAAATATTTCTGAAACAAACTAGAATAAAGTACTGGTGCCTTATATGCTCAACTACTTCAATGGAAGCTGAGGGTACACATCTCTTAGAAGGGAGCAAGCACCTATTGAGTTTAGGATTACAAACAGCTTTGAAGACAAAGAGCTATTCTACTAAACTGGAACAGGGAGAGGGGAATGAAATACCCTCTGTTTTTGTTTTTCAGTAGTAGTCATCAACTTTGAGGACAAAGAGCAAAACAAAACATTAATCAAGTCCAGATTTTTCAAAGTACGGCTGCACTCAACAACTCCCATTTTAAACACCTACAGTCACCAGCAGATGTTCTCTTCTAGGACCAGCTGATCTTATGGAAAACATTACTGTCTCCCAGGCTGCTTCCAACCATATGCCCCCAGTCCTACCCTTGCTGGTGTTTACTGTCCTTTTAGAAAAGCCAAATAAATTGCCTTGTGCCATTTCTCCTTCAGTCATTTCAGCAAAATAAATTAGATTGGCAAAGAGCTATTATTGAAATGGTTTAACTCAAACAAACTCCTTTGAACTGAAGGAGACTAGGAAGCAATCAGACAACCATGTTAGCTGGCATGTCCATGGTGGAGTATAGCCTGCAGCAGGGAGGAAAGACAAGCAGCTGTGGCAAGCAGGGGAGAGCAACTTTCTCAGCTGGCACAGCTGGAGCCAGAAGAGAACATTCGTCCATGGCTTCAGTAAGCAGATGGATTTCCAAAAGGGCTCTGCTTTCATTTAGGGCAATTCAAAGGAACAGCTGGATCTCTTAGAGAGCTCAGCAGTCTTTAGTAGAAGAAATCCAATACAAAATTTGGGTGCTGAGCACTTCAGAAAATATACAACACCCCTTAGATTCACAATCAAAAATCAAGGCAATTTGGAAAAGGTCGGACTCCATTTTTGAGCACTGAATAGACACAACAAAAAAAACCCAAAGAAATCACTCCACACCACTGAAACACAGGATAGACTCTGCACCTATGTTTACTTACTGGTTTGTTATTTCACTACATTTAGTGCTGACCTTCATGAAAACTTTTCTCTTTGGTCTGGAAGCCAGTCTCTTTAAAATACCTTGTCCCAAAGGTATAAACTGTCACAGGACATTTTGAAACCAGTAGCCAGAAACGCAAACCAAATAAATCCACATTTAAAATAGCAATGCCAACCAATGAAAATGATATGCCTACCATGTTCCAGATAAGAAGGCGTACCTTCCGAGGGATCGAGTCTTCGAGCTCTCCGCCCATGCTTGGAATTGTTGTGTACAAACATATTGTCCGACACTGCCAACACGTGGCCATCAACATTGACTGTTGTAGACACCACAACCTGCAAGTGCAAGAGTAAAATGGAAGAAAATTTGGAGATATATATATATATATATGTTTTTTAAGAAACAGAGTGCAATAAACTCAGTTAAATATATAACAGCTGGGAGCTGTAGAAAATTGCATAGCTATTTCACATAACTGGTGCTTATGCTGTACAAATCTAACAAGAGACTCTATTGATGAGTGGGTCTTTGGCATCTAAAGCTTTTGATGCAGTTTTAAGTCAAATTGCAGAGTTTGTAGCTGCATGGCAAATGGCACACCGTTAACCATCATTTTAACAAGAGGATCTTTATTAATTATTTTTTCCCCTATATACAAGGGCAGTTGTGTTTCACCCTAAATTATCCTTCAGTGTCCATGCTGAAGTGGATAGAGCTGTTGACATGGCGAATGAGAATAGATTCAGAATAAAGGAAAACAAAAGTGTATTTTGTGAAGTTGTAATGAGAGTTGTTGCATGCTTCCCCCCACCCTTTGCTACAGGTCTCCCCTCAGTACAGTCACTACAGGTTCTTGGACTTGCCGAAATTTCTCCTGAGCTCTATCTTAGGAAAGTATGTTTGTGTACACACACATGCCTGACAGAGGAGTCTTGATTTGGAGAACACAACCCTATTCATCCAGCATTAGAATTATTTGTATTTCTCAACTTATCTCAATGTCAACACTTGGGATTTGGTTTGAGGGGAGGGGAGGGAGACACACTGCCCTGGAGACAGGATTTCACACTTTTGCTCCCCAGAGCAGCCCAGGGTGGGAAAGGACCCGATGCAGCACAGGCAAACAGGTAAGTGTTTGGTCCAGAATAGAAGACCCAGCTGCTCAGAGATATCCAGAGGGACCTCTTAACCTTGAGGTTCAGTAGGCATCAACCTATAGGAAATCCATGTTCAGGCTGATGGCACCTGAGCCACAAACCGTCTTGGAGGAAATGGGGAAATGCATGTGGCATGCGAGCTCAACGCTGGGGGTCTCCTCGCACCCCACTCATACCAAGTGCCCTCACCACCTTCCTGCCTTTCAGTCAGCTACCCCCTCCCATGGCATTCCTAGGGTTTTATCCCAGCCAAAGATTAGGCCTTCAGCTGGTTGCTGGTTTGCCAGGAGAATACATTGCCTTCAAGAACTTTCACTAAAACAATAAGAAGAAATGACCTACACTTCTCCTTACATTAAACAGGGAAGGGATTAAAAACGGAAACCCACAGAGATATGTTTATTCATGCGACCTCTTACAACCAAATATAATAATTGTCTGTTAATTGCAGTTTCAGCTCCCACCTCATGCTTCGACATGTGAAACAGCAATCAGCAGCTCCTGTTTAATCCACCTATTATGTTGACTAATTAACTTTGCTCGACAGTTTATTTCTTCCTCCATTATCAGCCCCTGTCAGCCGCAAGCACACTGCCGCAAAGGGGGACCTCAGCCCTTTTGATTGATCACCGATAGATTGACATGCAGATTAATTTAATTAGAATCACCTCACTTGAGAAATGAAAGACAATGGCAAGGGGGCTAATAGATCTGCTCTTATAATGAGGCAAGCCTCCAGAGCCACAGCAGAGGATTTCTGATTTATTTTGCTGAATTCCCCAGTCGCTCTGAAAGGCTCTTGCTTTAATTGTTCTTGGTTTTGAGAGGCTTTAGCCTCTGAAGAGGTGAAATGCTTTACAAGGATTGGCAAACATTGCTTCAACTCTCTGAGGAAGCTGCTGCCTCTCAAAGTTGGTCAAATGGGGACACTTAAAGGATCACTTACAACAATTCAATTTCATCTCTTGATTTGGATCTAAAAAAAAAAAAAAAAATAATTTTTTTTCCACCTCTTTCTGACCACCAATTAAAATGCTCAAAAAAATAAAGTAAGCAAAACTGCTAATCCCAAAGTCTTTGTCTTTAAATAGACAAATACAAAAGAGAGTATATACATCTAAAGGATCTTAAACCCATTCCTCAGAATGGGATTCCAGGCAATAGATTTTTGTGCATGTTTTAAGTGAAAGATATTAAAATACAGAATAAATTATTCAAGAGTTCTTAAGAGATGGAAATTTGAAAAAAAAAAAAAAGTACCAAACACTATAGGTAAGTTTTTCTAAAATCAAACTAAGGGGGAAAAAAACCCACCCATGCCCTAAAAAATTTAAATCCAAAAGGGATTTAAAAAGTAATTTATCCATTGCATTCCTGAGGGAAAGAATAAAGTTTATGATATTTTCAATAAAATATGATCTTACAGTAAGTGGCTCAGGGTTCGCAATCTTATTTGTGCACTTGAAACCATTGTAAATTCTTTGCAACTGGGACTTTGAGCCCAATCTGTAGCTACCATTGCCTGTTACAGCTCCATGATTTATGCCAGCTCTTTATCTTCCTCTATAAGTCTGCTTAGATGCATATGAAAATCAACACTAATACAATTAATAACAATGGCTACAACACAAAATCTTTTCCCCAGTTCTAAAACCATATAGACACACACAGATTTCCCACTGAAAATGATCTATCCTGTGCTGAATTCCAGACTCTTGAAGGTTTCTAGAAAAAGGATAAAAAAATTAAAAGGGTCAAGAGTAATAATAGCAAGGTAGGTTTCAAACTTGTGAAAATCGCGTACACAAGTAGCTGTCACTATACGTGCACCTTTCTAGGGAAGAACTCAAGGAAACAATCCTAGTGGGGTCAGTTTTATGTGAGTAAAACTACATGTAATTTCGCCCCCTCGGGTTTCTGAAACTGTTGATGCAACATATTTTGAATTACTTAAAGTGTCTTCTTACTACCTCCTGAACAGAGAGTTTGATTTACTGCAAAGAGACCACATTGGTGCAGTGTCGTTAGCAGAAGAAACTATAAAAGGAATCCCCAAGAGAAACTGTTTCCAGTCTCAGGAAATGCAGAAAAAATAAGTGGTTACTCTTATGTATCTCTCTGAAAAAAAAAAAGATTATTCATAGTACATCCATAAGAAGCTGTTCTTACTTACTGTTCCATTTGTGAAATGCAAATCTCATTAAGAGGAATACTGAACATACACTGCACTAACAAAATACTAATGCTTCTAATTATTAACAGGAAAAAAAATTCACCTTTAATATTGTGTGCCACAGCTACCTACATGGATCGCCACAGAGCACTTATATACTTAGAAGTTCTTCTCATAGTTTTCAATCTGAAAAAATACTACACCCTCCTCATTTTGATTTTGAAATGACAGGGATCTATTCAAGTTAAAGCACATGCTAAAACTAATTTGTGGAGAAATCATAAAATTAGGGGGAGGGGAAAGCCAAAGTATATGTGGTATGGGCACTGAGGCATCCTAAAGCAGAGACTGTAGCAAGAAGGAAAGGCACACTACAGTTTAATAAATGATTAATGAGGTGCTGACACATTAATGTAAGCACAGGGACAACCAGGCCTGCCAAATCTCAAAACTTTCCAAATTTTGTCAACAAAACACAGTTTTAATTTGGGACAGGCAAACATGGAAAATGATTTTTAGCTTTAGCTTTACCCCTTCACAGATTTTGAATTTAAAACCTGTATCAACACCAGGGGAGACAGGGCCATGAAAGAAACACATCGGTTTACAGCTCTCTTCAATGAAGCTGGCACTATCAACTGCATTAACATAGCACATCTCTGTGAATCATTCTGCCTGCCATTAAACAGTTCAGTTTGTGAATACTTTGGAGCTTAGTTTAAAAAACAAAACAAAACAAACAACAAAACAAACAAACAACAACAACAAAAAAAAACAAAACCCAGACCCCCCAAAAAAAGTATTCAGAGACCAGGAGCCTGGAGATCAAGCCATTTATCCACGTTTAGCACTTGGCCTGTTTATTTGTTATAGTACCTCACCTAATATATCAAAACTTAGCATTGCATGACTCCTCATTTTTAACCACAGTCCATTAAGCTTCACTAACTGATTAAGACATAGCATGTTCCTTGTGCTTTCAATTTTCTCCAGTGTATAGTGAGGAATCTGATATTTTTGCAACATCCCCAATATATAGTGGCAAAGGCAGAGAAAATCTGATTAAGATGATTTCCAGGTTTGAAGTGTGTCATTAGCGTTAAACCTGTAACACCAGTGTTTGCTGCACTTCTGAAAGCTATGCACAAATGGCTCAAGCTACATCTTTATTTTCATCTCCACTTGATGACCTCTCTTCCTACAATGTGTTGACTTCTTTATTCTAGTAACTAAAAATCACTCCCTATTTAACAAGACACTTAAAAAGGTGCCCAGCTTCAAGCACATAAGTACAATACATTCAGTAATTTTGCTTACATGCTTAAGGCCAGGCCAGGCACTTAATTACCTTGTTCAATTGGGCCACAGCTCTCACTGCTATTTTTCAGCCTTTTTGTTTTGTGCCTTCTCTGGGGATGGAGCCTTGCATGTCCAAATTCCATTATCTGGGATTCATGAAGCATCATCTCTGTCTCTTATGCAAATTTGAAATAAGACACAAGTGGCTTCAATTCAGACATGAGTGGCATCATCCCATGGAGACAAACTAGCAGCCTAGGCTGAGGAAGAAGTTGTGGTACCACAATCAAACAGCATGGCAATTTCTAAGTGACTTTCAAGGTTTTCATAATAAATGAATGTTTGGGGTTTTATGCAGTGACTCAGTCTGAAAAGTTTCCTCTAAATTAAAACTTGGCATATGTCAGTTTGCAAGCAGTTGTGCTAAAACAAGAACAACAAGATAACTAGTGCACCTGGCTTTCATTAATTACAATAGTATACAAAACTGTTTAGTTTTTTAGTGCTGAAAAATAAAATCTGGGCAGAGTTCACCCATTATACCATCTATTTAGTATTGTTATAATCACCACAAATTTGGGGTGCTACAACCCATCCCACCAAGACTGATGACTTATTGTGATGAAGTATGCAAAACCAGACTAAACATCTGCTCCAGGGAATTTCTGGAATAAAAAGGCAAGGCTGGACAGAGGTGACTGACTGTGATGTCATCATAGGGTTTGCACAATTGCACTGATGAAACAGAGATTAAATTATTTTCTCAAGGACAAGCAGGGAGTCTGAAGCACAGTTGAACACTCAGCTCTGTTTAGCCCCTTCATAGTATTTGACTTCTCCTCTCTGATTGTCTCCTCCTGTTAATTATAGAGACACAACTAAGACAGCACTACTCCAGCGCACACTTTTGCTGGCACTCGACACTGCTCCAGTTGTCAATGCCTCAACATCTCGGACATGCAGAGAAATATATCTCCTTCCAGGCCCACAACTGCTTTTGTGCTGGACTTTTCACACTCCTACATTTGCACACAAAGTTCTGGATAAAACTTCTTAATTCTGTATGTGAGTCTGAATGAACAGGTGTCTGAATTAACACATACTCTGCCTATTTCTGGTACTTTCTTAGACTCTATTATACCATATGATAATCAGACAACTCCTTGACACAGGAAAAAAAAATAATCCTAAAAAAAGGAAATATACTGCAGGGCCAGTCCTTCACTGTTTCTCCCACCAAAACCATAATCTGCATTCTAATAACTCCTAGGAACTTTTGGGGACTGATGAATAAGAGACTGGGGCCAAAAGATGGACAAATGTATGGACAACATAACACTCCAATACAGATAGGGGAATGAAGTCTCCTTTTTTCATACATATATAAAGACTATACTACTATTTAAAAAGTATCTGGAAATACTTTACTCTCATGGTTTTTAACCAGAACTTTGACATAACTATTAGAGACCTTGTAAGTCAGTGACAGTATTTAAAAGGTAGCTGATAGCAAACCCTTCACTAACTTCATAGGGACCCAGATTTCACTCTCTTCCTATACAACGTTTACTCGAGCATCTAAGTGCATCATATCATTGAGATACTATGTGTATGCTTGGTCTTTTTCAATCTAAGAAATTAAAAAGGAAGCCTGGACTCCAGAGTCTGGTTGTTTTATTTTAATAAATCTATTGCTACAAGAGCAACAAGTTTTGGTTTGGGTTGGGTTTTTTTAAAGAAAAAATAAAAGTAAAAAAAAAGAAATTAAATAAAAGCAGCTATTATAAGACAATAGACTGGGCACTTAGCAGCATTCTGCAAGCTTCAATACCACCCTGTATTATAGTATGAGTGGTTCTCTCAGCTGAAAGTGATTAATTTCTTGAAAATGCTAAGGTCACACTAATTGACATGACCTGTGTAATTAAGCAGTCTCTGTTTACACACGGAGAGCTCAACTGCTGTGAAGCTGGGTTTGTATGACAGAACGTCTTTACAAGTCAAGAGATCAACAACCTTTCCAATGTCCTACCTACTCACCGATACAGGCTCCTGATTGCTGTTCTGAGAGAACACGCAAAGGCATTACCATATGAAAATCAGCCTCGAGCCTGGATGAGTACAAACCCAGCAGAGTGTACATGTTGTGAAGCAAGCTCTGACAGGCCCCAAGGGTGATTGTTCAGCCTAAATCCCTGTGCTGGTGAGAGTCCTTTTTCCACTTTCTTCTTCAGTGATAATGCCCTCTCAAACCACAGGAGAAATGTGACAGAGAAAGAAGGGTGGGGCGAGAAGCTAAGGGCTCCTCCATGTTAATGCTACCTCTTACACTGATTAATTGAATCTCTGTGGCCACGTCTCCCCACTTCTGCACTTCTATGCTTAGAGGGGCAAAATCACCCTTTTGACTTCCAGCACTGTTGCAATTAAGCAGTTCAACAAAAGATGTATGTTCTACATATAAATAATATTGTTATTTACATAGCATTTAGCACTTACATTTAAGTGCAATAATGCTGGAAAAGAAAACAAGGTCCTGAGCTACTGTACAAAGCAGCTGTCTTTTAGCATTGTATTTCTCCAGAGACCTGTGAGTCATTTGCCTATGAGACAAATCTCCTGTTTCTTCCTCAGAACCAAGAGGCAAATCCCCACCAATAGATTCTATCATGTATTATCCCTGGGCCATATACATTTATCTCATCAAAAAAGAAAGTTCTTCAGCTTTTTACCCCATACTTTTATTCAGCATATGATTTGGATATCAAAGGACCACATCTTCAATTAAGGGGTTGAAGCAACAGTTCTTCAGCACTGCCACCCCACCACTCTGCTGCCAGCACTGGGGAAAGCAAGTGAAGATCACCTTTCCCAAGGGACAGTGCTGTACTTGATGGCAAAAATACTCATGGACATTGGTGTAGCATGAAAAAATGTCTTTGTCCATCTATACTTTTGTTGACACTACAGTTCCTGAGCCCTGCTGCCACATGCTGCAGCAGTGGGGAAATACCAGCCCAAAACATACCAAGAAATATAGACAATGGTGTTTTCTTCCAAGTGCCAACTACAGGAATGGACCTTCATTCCACTAATACACATTTATGAGTCTTTAACATTGCTGAAGAGTGACTGCTGAAGTCATGAGCCTGATTTTATGAACTGCTCTCATACCCTCCTCTGTCCATTTCCAATAAACATAGTGCTCACTCAGTGTTTACATAAGGGCAACTAGTTCCTCAGGCAGAAAGGAGTATCTCAGAGCAGAGGAGACCCATAACCTAAAATAACAGTGAGGTCATTTTGATTTTTCCTTTTAATGCTTTCACTTCCTGTGGAGATGACATTATCTTCAAGAGTTCCTTGTCCAGAGCAAGAAAACTCAACTACTTCCTGCCAATTCTGCTGTGACAAGTAGTCCTCAGGCAATATTCTGTGACCTTATGTTTTTAGCATCTTCCAGTGAATTACTAGGTTAGTTTGGGTCAAAGTACTTCTGTCCCTAACAGCTTCTGATTTTTAAAGGAGGAAGCATGTCTAACTGACCTGGAATCGACGCATGTCTCGAGGGTTTCCTGCATTTTTTAGGCAATTTTGGTTACATTTGAGGAAAAATTTCAAGAAGAACCTGTGGAGAAAGAGAGACAGACATTAACATCTTATCAATAGTGCATGGCAACATCTGACCATTTGGTCCAGTAAAGCTTTATTTACATTAATATTCCCAACTCAGACAAATCATCCTACTGATCATTCAAAGAGGGAGCACAGCTTGCAAGGCCCTCAACCCAGCAAAATGTGTAAGCACATTTTGAACATTTTATCATTAAATTATTAATATGTTGTGTTAAAGTCGTGGACGTTTGCTGAGTCAGTCCCTCCATCACTCTAACTGGACAGCCTCGTTGTAGAATCCATAGCAGCAAGGAAGTAAGGGACACATATTTCCGCACATCAAAAAGAGGGCAGAAAAATGCCAGCCAATAAAATTCCCTTATGTATAAATGGTGCTTTGTTTTACTAGTTCGCTGTCATGTGCAAATTTTTATTTAGTACTAAAATACTGAAAATATTCCATACAGTTGAAGTCTTCCATAATTAGACCCCATTTGTGCATTAAATTAATGCTCAAATAGTGATAGTGGGAAACCAAAATCCTAAGAGTAGAAGGAGGAAGTGATTGTTAAAAGACTGACTTAATGGAAAAATGAAATCTTTTCAATGCAGTCTATTTCCTGACCATACACAGTTCACTGAAGTAGCTATATGACCCTGACATATATCTCTAAGAAAAGACACTGAATTTTACAAAGCCAGAGAAAAAAACAAACATTTCACTGAAAATATTTCCTTCAGTGTTACGCACCAGTGGACTGTAAACTCATAAAGACAAGTCAATGAATAATAGTAGGTCTCAGATTTCACACTTCCTCCCTGAAAGCCAAAGTTTATCAACCTTTTGTCCAAAATAAACTACATGCTAAGGTCTACTAAAGATCAGCAGTGCAAAATTTAATCCTACAGAAAGTTTAAAACCTATTGTAACCAGACAGAGCAGCATTACACTTGCCATAACCATCAGTTGACTAAGCAGAAATTAATCTGACCTGTTTCCATGTACAAAACCAGGGCAAGGAACTGTTTGATCCTATTTAACTTCAAATCAGAAAGTTAACTTTTGCAAGCAACCATATTTTAGCACCCAAACTGAATGCGAGGTCAGCAAAATTTGCACACACTGCCACCAAGAAAGGCAAAACTGCAGGTTAAACAGCTTTGGAAAATCCCTTTTTGATGAGCAGCATTCTTTGCCCTGCTCTAGTTGTGGTGCTGCCCCTCAACAAGGGAAGTTTTGGTGCTTGTTCCTCATTCTAAGAAAGTCATACCAGGCAAATAGCTGCAAGGACAAATTGAAACTACAAGGGACTCTTTTCATTAATGAAAACTAAGGTGATGAGGAGGATTAGAAAATGTGATTCCTGGGATTATGAAGGGCTGGATCTCCTGACACAGGAAGTCCCTTTTAGACCCGAGCTCCTAAATTAAGAGCAAGCAATCAACATAAAATAAACAGCCACCACACTTGAACAGGGGTTTGGAGACACTGTGTTTGTTTACACTAAAATTATGTTTTCTCATCAAGCAGGTTCTGAAATTCAGTAACAGAAAGTTGGTGCTATTTGTTGTACATATGTGTGTCTTTTTAAGCCTCTAATGGCCAGCTGTGACAGGCCAATTCAGATTGTGTAGAAGGAGCTGTCAGCACAAATCATGGCATCTTGAGTCCAGACAACTGCTTTCCACCAGGCGAAGGTTTGTACTTGTGACAGAATGGATTTTGAGAGACAAGCAAATAGGGCATTAATTCCGCCAAAGAAAAACGAAAAGTGGGGAGAGTTCAGGATCTTACACTTCAGATGATGACTTCCCTGTCAACGGCTCATCATTTAGCTCATGAGCTATGAAGGGCATGGACATCAGATCCCTCTTGCCCTAAGCTGGCCCTGTCATGCAAAATGCTGGCAGGATCCAGAGACCACCCCTCCACACAAGATTGCTCTCTGAAATAAAAAGCCCGGCCATCTGTTGGGAGGCAAAGACAGCCCTGTCAGCTGGTGCCTAAAGCCTCGAACAGGGCCTTATGTGGCAAAACCTCTCAGAGTGACTTACTCTTTGAGGAGAGGCCGGTGCTGCTCCAGGTTTGATGGTGAATTTTTCGGCAGCTTTGCCAACCACCAAGCCCAGCAGCTGCCCATGCGATCTGTCACAGCCCTGGAGCAACACCTCAGCCCTGAGGGTAGCTGCGACATGGAACAGTTAAAAATATCTGTGCTGAAAGGCAGCAACAGCCATGCAAACGTTGGAAACGCCTTTCTGGTCTGGCTTTGCACAGCACACATAAGCACTGGGCAATGGGAGTTGGTGGGTTAACTCAAGGGCCCCAAAAGAGATACAAAGCTATTTGTGAAGCTCTCTGGAGAAACACTGGGCCTTCCCTTCTCTTACAAAGACTGAACTCATGCCAACTCAGAGGTTTGGAATATAACTATGAAATAGTTATAGATGGATTTTGGGGTCTGCAAATTCTAACTCAAAGTTTTAAAGTCTAACTCCATTTGCACTGTGCTATCTCTCCCAAATTCTACGGAAGTTTCAACAAATAAACTGCAGATATTAAGCTCATCTCTGCAAACCTACCAAAAAACCTCAGACAAGTAAGCAAGCAAAAAAAACTTTCATTGAATTAAATCAACTCCAGAAATAATTAACTTTATAAAATAACAGTATTTTCTGAGGAATTTTTGAGACCCCAAGCTTACACAGTCAAGTTCATTCACTGCATTTGAAGTTAAAAGTTGCCAGTTTACATAACACATTCTGCCAAGCGATATATTTATATTCCACTGAAAGACAAAACAAAACTATAGGCTGCATGTGTTTTTGGAACACACCAGAGCTGGAGCCCCCCCAGCTACACAAAAGCATCATCATCTAGTCAAGAGCCAAGCACTCCCGAGCTGGCACAGTGTGCACCAGCTGATGGTCCCCAGCTCTGGCAGAGAGGCAGATATGAACAGATTAAGACAAGGGTAGACTGGAACAGTTGGATTCATGGGTTCAGCCCCATGTCTCAGTTGCTGTTTTAAACTGCTTGTTCAGGTGCCACCTTCACCTCAATCCAGCCCTGCCAGCCTTGCTCATTAGCAACACTTCACTCTGCAAATATTTCAGAATTAGATTGACAGGCCTAGTCCAGGACAAGTGCCAACAGAGCTGGGGTCTTTGTAAGCATAAACCCCCATCCCCGTTTGTTTGTATCTAACTTCACAGTGGGTTATTTTTTCAGTTCCAGCTTTCTCTGCATTTGGCAGGTCTATGTAACATTAATACTAACCACAGAGGATACATAGCATTAATGCTAACCACTGGGGTCTGAAATTCATTCCCAAGATGAAAAAAATGTGCAAAACACAGGATTGTCAATAAAATCTTCAACTTTAACTCTCTCCAAACTGATTGCTGAACACCAGTTCTTCTGCCACACAAGACTCAGTCATCAATTATACTTATTGCTACCACTGAATATTTCAATTTATTTTTTATGAATGAAATTAAATATATTTTTCTACTCCCTTCCTGACTACTAACATCCCTGGTGTGAAGAGCATTTGCACATATGGAGCAGAGAAACACAAGCCAGTTCCATGAGAGCTCAGGTCTAGCTCCCTGAGAACTTTCATAAAGCACTTACATTTACTGACTTTAATTACTACTAAGTCAAAGGACTCTGTGCTTCACCCCTTATCCCACAGAGACACTGTTGGAGGGTATGGGAGTGAATTTTCAGAGAACACCAGTTAATTTTAGATCACATTTAGGTGTGCTAAGATGCATCTCAGTTTAGGCTCAAAAACTACTCAAGGAGTGCAGTTGTTGAACAGTTCAACCCATGCCATGGCAGACTACTACAAATCTCTAGGTAACTGAAGGAACCAATGTAGAAATACAACCTTCATTTAAGTACAAACCTCCAGTCTGAATCAGGCCCCAAATTAACATGAACTTCTTCTGTCTGCCAAGCAGAAGCTCTAACAAATGGGCTATTGGCTTTTTGGGGAGTGTTCTCTACTTTTCTTATGACTTGATAGAAAATTCCTTTTTGTAGATGACTATTGTCTAACAAAACTGCTGCATTCCCCAGAAGATTTTGCTGTCAGCAGGACTGTGCTCCAACCATTACTCTGTACACAAGAGAGACTGCTGCCCAGACCAGTCTGAGTTGCCTGGTTGCATTCCCGTGCTGCTACTTCTAACTCCTGACATCAAATCCCCTCCTTGCTCCTGTTCCTTCCACCCTCTGATTGCCCTTGTTTAGCTGAAGGGTCTAGTGAGGGCACTACCAGATGTAGGTCACTCCACTTGTATAAAATACTCCCTGCCATTCATCACTGGTCATCTTGTCCATCACACTGCAAACCCTTTGGGTTTGTGCAATATCCTCAATAACAGCATCCTGTTCTTTAACACTGCTAACTACCACAGTGAGTTAAACTAAATGCACAGCAGAAATTTAAATACTAGCATAAAGTCATAAAAGGATGTTGTTGTTTTTTCTTGCCACTACAAATTAATACAAATGTTAATTAAAAATAGTAAAAGAAAGCAAGATCTGACATGATCTAGGTTAGCTCTTCTGTCACTCCCCTGAAGGAAATTTAAAGGAACTCAAACACGAAGTCTTAGCAGTAGGATTTTCTTGCCATTGCTACAATAAATACGTCTGTGGAAGGTGAAAAAAATAGTTGGAAAGAAGACCTGCTGCATTCCTGATGCTGAAGAAAAGCTTGTTTGTTCCCAATACATTGGAGAAGTTGTTCAAGAAAAGTTCATCCATGTGAAAATACGACAGCTGTCATGCTGCCAAGGTCAGCCAGACCAGTGGCTATCCAGAAAGTGTGTTGGTTATACAATTTAAACCTGGCTAGGGCACACAAAATTTACAAAATGCACCTTTTCTGAGGTATAAGCACATTTGGTAAGAAGAGGGCAACTTTAGGCTCCCGAATGAAACACAGCAGTAAGTATATGTGGGTTTGCAAAATTAGTAAAACCAAAATACATGAGCCAGTGCAATAATTAGCAACCATCCATCAGATAAAAGGATTGCATGCCCATTCTGTATGACACACCAATTCAGCAGAGGACTAAATATGTGCATAAATTTAAATACACAAGCAGTATTGATGGAGACAAAGGTACTACTCACATACTTCAGTACCTCACAGAACCAGCTCTACTGCCAGCCTATCTCCTTTCTTAAGTTGTCCTCTCAGCAAAAGAGTATGCAGGTGATGTGATACTGCAGATACAGCTGTATCGGACAGCTTGGGCACGTTACTGCTGATGAAAACCCAGCAAAGTAAGAAGTACTGAAGCCAACACAGGAGTGAGCCCCTAGGTCGCCACGAAGCAGACAGCACACACTCTTCAGCCAGTTCCTTCACTTCTTTGGGAGTTGCTCTGCACTTCTCTCTCATTCAGAAACTTCTAGTGCACATACTGGTAACTACATCTAGTTAGTAATTTGCCACTAAAATAACAATCTAGACAAAATTCATTGTTTCATGCAATTTTATTTGAAATACTAAATAACTAAATTGTAAAAATGTCCTTTTAGAAATTTCAGAAGGACTTTTTTTCTTTCCCTTTCAGGTTCTAAGCATCAGGTTCCTGACACTTCTAATGAAAACTTCTATTTCACAATGGAAAATTCTCAACTTTTTAAAGAATTAGCTGATATAAAACATTTATTTTTTCTTGAACAATAATTTCTGTAATTTTCCAGAATTTTTAAACATTAATTGAAGGAAGAACTTTTTCTATTCCACTTTTCCAGGGAAAATTTTTCAAAATAATAGAATTTCCCTTACTGTAGAAAAACTGAGCTTAGTCCACCTCTACTAATAACTGCAGAAAAAGAAGGGGGGAAAATCATCATTTAAGGTATGAAGATTCCCATTTACTAGTAAGTCAACTGTCACAATGTTTTATTTTGGGCTTGCTTATTTTTGTTGGGTTTTATTTTTAGTTGTTTGGGGGTTTTTTTGTGGGGGGTGTTTTTGTTGGTGTTATTTGTTCTAGTTTGGGGTTTTTTTTTCCCCTTGAATACCTCACATAAAACTAACTGGTCATGTCAAGTACTCTATTGACAAAAGAAAAATTGAGACTTACAACGATGATTTGAACATGAAGCTGTACATGGAAATCAAGTATAGGCAAGGGGAAAAACCTCCTATTACCCACATGTTCACAGCTGGATTTTACTTGGCTCTTTAGTGAATGAACAGCAGTAGCTACCTTCTGTGGCATTTTTACAACAGCAAATTTATTCTGCAGAAAAGAAATTAAACACCAGATATAGCCATCTAACTCTCTTCTAAACATAATCTTCGGGAGTTGTCAAACATCTTAATTAAGAAAAAACATCTCAAATCTGCTCTGTCTGGATTCAGTGTTCTTAAAATGGAAACAGGATCAGAGCTGCATTTTGCATTTATGGGATGGTAAACAATTCACTAGGTGAAAAACAAAACAACAACAAAAAAACCCAACCAAACAGAAAACAAAATATCTGAAAACAGAAGCCTGGAAAATGTATTATACTAGAAAATAAATCTCTTCCTCCTGAACTGCAGAAAGGCAAGAAAGGCAATGTGCAAGAAAGGCAAATGAATGACCAAGAAAGGCAATGTGACATGGAGAGTAAGCCTCAGCAGTCAAGAGTCTATTGACTGAGGTTCTTCAGGCAATGCCATAATAATAGAAAACAGAATAGTCTACATGATTTTTGTGAACTTGCTCTGACTCCGGGAGCTACCATTGACAGGGTCTGCTGTTATCAATATAATAAATATTCAGCTCAGAACAGCAAACATCTGAGGAGGCACCCACATAATCATAAAATTAGAAGGAAGGACTGCCTAAACCAGCCTTAAATTACTTATTGCCTGCTTCAGCAAGTGTTTCCAGTCACTTTTTCTCAGGTCTGTGTGTTCTGCACAGTGAAGCGCAGCATATCAATTTTTCATCTTGCATCTTTTGGAATTCTCTAACATTCTTATACTGAGTTATAATGTGTCAGAGAAATTAAGAGTACTTTGGAAAAGCAGGTTTGGCATTTTCTCCCATGAGTGAGTTTCCCACAGAAATTGTTTTGGTTTCTTCTCCCAGAATTTTGACAAGAAAAGAGATACCACCACCAAAAACATCATCACAAAACAGAATTAAAAATAGTCCAGAGGCTGGTCTGAGTGCTCAGTTTTCTATAATTTAATTTTGCCTCCAGGTCTAACTTCTTAATACTTTTTTTTTTTTCCTTAAAGTTGTGAAAATCTGAATTTTCTTATATCTCCTTACTTCTGCACAGTTCCATTATCTAAAATTTTTATTAGATTTGAAATGAAGCTACCTTCCTATCACAAAAAGAAGCTGGAAGGAGTTTATGCCATTTGTGTACGGAGTATACACAGTGTATTTGGTTTATGACAGTTAGATGCAAGATAAGTGAACGTACACACATCCTTTACGTTATATTGACACAAGCAGCATTGTGAGATAAGCAGCAGAACGCACACAGCATGCTGCACACCATGCCCCACGCACAGCCCCAGTTGTTGGCTTACAGAGCACAGAAGGCTCCCAGCTCTGCCTTTCTTTGCATGCATGCTTCAAATCACAGACTATTCTTTATAAGCTGATGGTCCACTGCTTTAGTTGAAATTGTGACAGGCTTTCCAGTATTATAGCGCTTTACTATCAAGTGAGTATAGCCACATAACCAACAGAAATTATCCTCAAATATTTAGTGAAAAAAACAATATTTGATCATTTCGTTTCAATCGAACTACTTTTCCCTTAACTCTTTCCCCATTTAACTCCTCTTTCACCCCTCAAGTACTAGGATATTAAAGCAGGTAAGTATTTTTAATTTTTACTGAAGATGCTAGACTTCAGTCACTGGAAAAAAATATAAACCAGCTCTGTGGTCTGTCATAGTTCACACAATGCCATTGAATTAGCAGACCTCCCAGAGCCATACTTTTGCTAAAAGAACCTCTGTTCAGTGTAAGTGGTGACAGATAACAACATTACTGTTAGTGTAATGTGATATCAGTATTTGGCTGCCTGCTACCTCAAGGTAAACTACTGTAACTTTAGTATGGTTACCAAAAAGCATCAGCAGTATCAAAGTCATAGTGTGTTGGAGAACGGTGTTAATCCAGCCATCTGAAGCTGTTTTTCTATTGCAGGCATGGGACACTAAAATTTGTCACCTTGACCTGAGGGTACTGATGACATATTTCTTTCATCAGCTTATTGAGAAAGTTAAAAGGATTCACATGGTAAATATTTCATGTGGGGAAAACACACTTTCCACCTTTCCCTGGATCAGGCACACATAAATCCCTGCATGCAATAATGTGTGCAATCTGCCTGCACATACCATAATTAATGATTCCTCAAATAACCTGACACCAAGAATATCCTGCAATAACATTGCTGCATCAGTTACTACCCAAAGCTGCGAAATCCAGAGGGTCAGGCTCTGTAAAGGGCACGTGCACGTGCTATACCTTCTGGACAGAGTCTGAGCCTCAAAAGCACTGAGAGCAGTTTCTGCACAAAGGTGGGTACTCAAAACCCATCTGAACAGATGTGTCCTTGAATGGCTGCTCTAGGTGTAGACATTCTGTTACAATAGTGTTCCACCCAAGACCTGGCTTGGGACCTGCTCTGTTCTGCTCCCAAGATTTTTTTTTCAATGTGTAAGTAGATCCTTACTGTTAAAAAGAACCAGGAGGTCTTCTTAGACTGACACAGAATTTATTTTTTACCAGATTTATGTGCAGGTCTGATGGCCTTAAGAGAGAGAAGTTACAAAGGAAGATGCTGTTAGGTCTCCTATTTACAATAGTTCGTAGTATATCCCAGTAATGAATCAGAAGCACATAAGAAATTAAGAAACTGATTATTGAGTTCATTCATGTCTCAAAAAATAATTGTAAGAAATGTAACAGAAAATTAGCTCATGCGCTGAAGCACACCCATGAGATGCTGACTCTGTGCAAACTCATGGGCTCTCAGCTGCAGCTGCTCCACTGCTTCAGGATCATCATCAGCAAGACAGACATTGCAAGATCACAGGATTTACTGCTGGGGTGACACCCCAGTCCCAGCTTTTGCAACACTAAATCCTCAGCAGAACTGTAACAGCAATGGACAACTCAGAGATGCAACTGTAAATCTGCTATTCACAGAGTCCTGCTATGAAGATGGAACTTACCTCACCTGACCCATCTGAGTAACTATAGAGAAATATTTAGAAAATGTCAATATAATGAAAGACTGATTCCATCCCCTCCTAAGACAACTTATGCCTCAAAAAGCAAATGGTTTGCTTCAAGTAAAGTAGCAGCAGTGAAGGACATTAAGTAAGGGAGAAAAAAAACAGTAACTTAAGAACTTTTAATAAATAAATCAAACCTAGACTGGAAATTAGGTCAGAGTCAGTGACAAAGAACAATATGACAGAGATTCTGCTGGGAGATGTGATTTTACTTTTTGTAATAGCCTTTTTTTGGTTCCTTTGGAAAAAAAATCAAACAACAATTAAATGGAGTCTTTTAGAGAAGCTACTAAGGGTGAGTCTACAATTAGCTGTCAAGAAAAAAAAAAAAAAGCAAATGTATATTTGTATTTATACAAGATCAAGCACAAAAATGCTGTGGAGGAAAGTTAAGCACTGCCTTCAACTCCTGCCCACAACCTGGACATTCCATCCAGGGTTTCCCATTGTTTCATTTTATTTAAGAGAATAAAGCCCTTACTTCGTTTGCAGCAGGGAGCTCTGGCAATGAGGATAAGATCTGGAGTGTAGTTGCTATTTTGAGTGCTGGAAGGAAGCAAAAAGCTGTTTTGTGGAAAGGCGGAGGTGCTTTGTTTGAGCTGTGCATGTGATGGTTCAACAAGAGAAGATATTCCAGGGGTTTTTGAAGGGGATCCTGAACTGGCTCTAGGTATAAAGTGCTGCAGAATATTTGGCGAGCAAGCTAGCAACTGTAAAGTTCATTGCAAGTCACCACAAAAGGGGAAGACTGAAAGAGAAAGGGTAAAAGAGAGTTTTTGATATGATGGTGAAGAGGATTATGCTATATATGATGCTGGAGATGTCATCAATATATATTTCATGTGTGCACTACCTTTAATGTGGCACTGAAAAAGCTTAATGAATCTTAGAAATAATGACCTTTTCAGCAAACTTGAAGGATCAAATCATATCTACTTATACCACAAGTTTTGGATTTAAGTACTTCAGAACTTTTCTTAAAGTAATGTACCTTGGATATATAGGAAAAATACTTTTTGCTGATGCTCTTTTATGTCAGAGATGTGGAAAAGGCAAATAATTCCTTGTTAATGTAAATATAACTAACAAATCTCACACAAAGTCTTTCTAATTAGGCAGTAACTGAAAATTATCAAGAACTCTAAGAACTTAAGTACTGAATATTGATCATTCTTCTTTCACTCAACTCTGTAGCTCTGAAAAAGTTCCAATAAAGACTTAATTGCATAGTAATTAACTTAAATGTTGAAACACATTATCCTTCCAATAAATACATATCAGTAATGAAAAGGTTGAAATGCTTTAAGATGATTGGCTAAATAATGTGAATCTAGAAGACACAATCAGGATCTGAAATCAGATATATTAATATAATAATATTAATATAAAGAAAACATTAATTTTCATCTTCTCTAGTGATCCAAGACTCTATGCACAGAGTTAACTAATACAGGAAATAAAAACACAACCATATACCCAAAAACTTGATGAACTTCATTTGCTGAGCATACAATATCGAGTTTTATATCCCTGCTTAATCGCCAAATAAAAATTAAGAGGGAGTTTGAAGAAATATTGCACAGTGTCAAAGACAAACTTATCAGCAGACACGTGTTAGACAGCATGCTGAAGTACCCTCACATCAACTTGTCAATAATAACCACCAACTAACAGACAACCCTGACAAAATAATACTCAGGGTTTCACTCAAAATGAAGAGGAAAATACAATTAAATGTGCATTATATAAACATGTTCCATGTAACTTTGGTGTCTATTAAATGAAATAACATTACTACAAGACTGGTAGTATGAATCATTCTGATTACAACTCAATGATCAAGTTTCTATCCTCAAATATTTCTTCTACCATGCAGAATAAAACTATGACAAGTGCAAAATGATTGCACTGTTCCTGTCTCTGCAGTGAAGATTTTCTGCTATCCTGAAGCTGCTGCATTACCTATCTGCAGCTGGATTTAGCCTTGGCACCTTCTGAATCCTTGCCCAACTTTTTGCACAGAGGAAGTTCATGGATATAAAAAGGCAGGTTTGGCATCTTGTACTTAGGAGACCATGAAGATCCCTTCATCTAAAAGATTCCTGATGCTCAGTACAAGCAGCTAGCTGAAACTAGCAAGGACACTGAGGAGAAAACTTTCATCCTTGCAGTAAGTGCCTTGGGATTCGTTATGTCTACAGGTGGCCAGACACTTGACTTTGTGTCTCTCCTAAAAGACAGCACCTCCAGCAACACAGTACTCCCTAGTGTGACACCTCTTCAGTAGCATCTAAAAGGGAAGCATACCTCCTACTGAGTCACCAAACACTGCTTCCCACAGTAGCAAGGCTTCTCCTTAGAGAAGTCTTTTAAAACAAAATTGTCAGTCTAGTGATGCAGTGCCAATAACTCCATGTGCTTTTGCTTTCATACATTCCAAAGGTTGCTTTTAAAAAATGGATTTCATTACATAATGGGTTACAGCCAAGTGAAATGCCACAAGTTTTGAACAGATATAATCTTTTTGCAACTGGACACGGTCTTCCTGATCTCCATACAGTCATTTAGAATGCACATTCTAATGTTCACCTACATGTCCCTTTTAAAGTAAGAGAAATAGCATCTGTGTTCCTTGGTAAAATTTTTAGGTTCTTTTTTAAATTCTGCTTATAAAGATCACAGCTTTTTTTTTTTTTTTTCTTTAATCAGAGCAATGTGCTTATCAAATTGTAGGTAATAATGCATTTGAGATACAGAAAGAAGTTTTGCCTTCATCCCACAGAGAATCGTACTCTTAAGATATTCAGACAGAGAATTTTCTGGAATTTTAAATATGTTAATAGTTCAAAGTACTGATGACTCTAAGCCAAAAACCTAAATTGGAAAGTTCCTGAGCTCTGGGCAACATTCAGTCTGCAGTTGTAAAAGAGCAAAACAGAAATTCAGATGGAAAAACGCACGCCTTTTGTGAAGTTCTAATCAGAGGTTGGAAACTGACCAGAAATAAACAGCTTAGACCCCATCTTGGAGACCTGACCTCAGGACTAAGTAGTCTGTAGAACAGAATGGAAATGTTTTCCTGAAATGCAAGAGAGCTGGTTTCTCCCTTGGTCCACTGTCTTTTTCCAAACTATCTCCACCCATTACTTCTTAAAGGACATTGGCAAATGGCACCCCTTAGGTTGTATAAATCTCTGCAGGAGGAACAGCATAATTTTTCTCACATCACAAGCCTTCCAGTCTTATATTTGACAGCCTAGATCAGGTGCTGTCCAAACATTTATTAAAACATTTTAAATGATGAATATATCCAATTATTACTATTAATGCAGCTAATACTGACTAATGAGGGGGAAACATACTAGCTTGTGTCCCGCAATTCATTACCCCTGCCTTGTCAACAATTCAAAGCCCAAAACCTAATCATCCATACCGGGCCCTGTTATATTTCACACGTCACATTTAATAAGTCACTCAGTGCCTATAAATTAATGTAACATGTCGGCGTTTATGAGCGCGGCTTTGTCGCTGTTAACAAATGATGTGCTGGCCTGGTCTGCTGCAGTTCGGCAGTGATGAATGATGGAGGATTTCTCTCCAAACTATAAACTACACATTGGGGACCACAGCAACACATAGACGCACATGTGAGTGTGCACATGCACACACATACTGGCTATGGAAATGTATAGAATACAAAGCATGCTCACCTGCACATGCTTTTCTAGGTATGTTTCATACATTTTAACGCAGGATATTTTTCCGTCTTGACATTATATTTTATCAATACATATCACTCCTATTTATACGTTCATATACACGCACACTAGATATCCTACAGTATTCTAGGAATGTATATACTATTCATAAAGCTTACCAAAACCCCATCTACTGTATGGATCATGTTATAATTTCACTAGTACTAGTTTAAGCCAAGTTTATAGACCAACACTACATCGAGATGGGGCCAAGGTGGATTTACACTTAGTCTGAGCACCTGTAATATTTCCATATTGCGTGCTTCCAAAGCCAACCACAGCCTGAAACATAAATGAAACACCATAGACTTGTATTGCAAAATGGGATGCTAAGCTGCAGATGACTGGCATGACACCAAAAGTTTATTTCCTTTTTCTTGAGCAAAGTTGTCTTTTTTTAAGCAGTATGAGTAATACAGAACTTCAAAACTTAAGGGCACAGCATGTGAAGAAAAAAATACATCTGTGATATACATTTATTTTTTAACGTTTCTTCCTATTTTCCTGCAAGAAGTGTAAGAACTGGAAAGTAATGGGGAAAATGTCGGCATCTTTTTGGTTTCTTTGGTTACAGCTGTTGCACGTTCAGGATTGATGAAATACATCTGGATCTACATATGTTGCATTAAGTACTATACACAGTAATAAAACTGCATGTCGCAAATGCACACTCTGGCCAGAAGGGAAGTTGTTACTGGAGGCAGCTTTTATAGAGCTCAACAGGTTTGTCAGAAGCAAAAGATGATGTTAGATAAGGGAAGGACTTTTGAGAGCTAAGCCTCCAGTCTCTAGGAAAGATGAACCTTACCCAATCACAGACCAGAACCCCAGTTTGGACCTTGTAAAAAAGCCTTCCTGATGGTATTGCCAGTTTTACCCTTCTGTTCTCTTTTACATCAGCGATGTCTCCTGAGCTACAGCAACAGATTCCTTGCAAAACAAGGAATGTTGTGAAATGAAATGAATGAAAAATGTATTTGAATACATGCCATCATTTGACAACGTTAACTGAGATGCAATGATCTCTCAGCCAGTCTAGAAGTAATAGATCTGACTGTAAATTTTTTTGGGGTACTTATTTACTCTGTTGGGAAATTACAGTCCATTCCAACCCCTAATATCTGTGAAACTTTTGTAAGAAGGATGTCTGTCTGAGGGTCTACCCGTACAAAAAAAATGTTCAGGGAAAAACCTCCAGTGTATCAAAACACCATCTTCAGATAGTTTATAAATGAAAAGCATCCTTTCCTGGTAAAATAGTAACCTTGCTTGAAAATTTTAAGTAAAATAAAAAGTTAAAAAATTAGAATACATTGAGATATACATTTAAGTGGTTGACATGAAAATGATAGCATTTTAACTCAAAATTTTCTCTTTTTTCTTGGACCACTGACTCACAAATAGCATAGTGATTCTGGTTGTGGTGGTTTGGTTTTTTTTAATCCTGGTTTAAAAACCAGAAAGCTCCTGAAAGGCCTTTGGACCTGGAAAAAGGTTTTTTTTGCATAGATCTAAAAAAAACCCACAGACACCTGCCCTGTGACACCCTGGGGTTTAAGCCAGCAGAGTTAAAACCGTCTCTGAGAGAGCATCACACTTCTAACAACACTGCAAGATGAGAAGCCCTGCCTGGCAATGTTGCATGAAATCTGAGACCAGTCTCAAGTACTGAGATTTAAATCTGCCTCTTAGGAACAAACAAAGAACGCACAGAGTGGTGCTGACACCAAGATCCCCTTGGCCAGACAGAGCTAGGACACCTTCCCAAGGTTTGGGTAGAACAGACAGAGATGGACTTCTCCAGAAGTCAAGTCTGGGGAGGAGCCCAACCCAAGTGCTCTGAATTGTCTTTGGAAAAATCTGTCTTTCCATAGCCTCTGTGGAGTGTGGCCAGCTTCCCAATTTGGGCTTTTCCACTGTTCTCCAGGCCTAAGTTGTGCAAATACCCTCTTGAAAGATGCCTTCTTACAGAATGGGAAATTTTAACCTTTCTATAAATACTGTCTCCAAAATATATATGCCTAAATAGTGTTCAAAATATTTTAGGTTTCAAACACTGACAAAAGTTTGCTCTTCCATTAATGTCATCAACCATGACTCAGTGTTTCCATGTCCTGTTGAAGCAGCAATACTAAACAACAGTGCAGCAAAAAGTCATACTCATTTTCTCAAATCAATCCACCCTGGAAGGGCCATCCAGTGGTTAAAGTACTAGACAAGAACACAGAAGATCTAGAGTCGTGTCTGTGCTTTCTATATTTTGTAAGCTGCCAAGTTGCTTTCAGGCTGCTAAGGATGCAATTAAGCCCTCTTCAAAGTCCTACTGCACACTTTACTGCATCTTTAGAAGTCAAAACACCTTTAAAAATCTAGCTTTAAATCTCTCTGTGTCTTCTTTTCCCATCTTTAAAATAGGGATCATGACACTTCCCTAGCACAAAGGTACTGTAAGGATAAAGACAAAGACACTTTCTAAAAGGTGTCACATGTATCTAGGATTCTCTTATGTATTGTTGGCATTAAAAAAAAAAAAAAAAAAAAAAAAAAAAGACAACAGATACTTTTAAAGACTTCTGGTAAATAAAGGGGGAAACTAAGATTTCATAGATTTTTTTTTAAATATCTCTAAGAAAAATACTCCGTATAAGCAGCATAGGTGAAAGAAGCATATTTACCACTTTTTTTTTTTAGGTTATGTATGAGGTCCTTTGGCACTTCATACCTTTAGATTAATAGATTCAGTAAAATTTGTTTGAAAGTCTTGAGCACCACTGCTCAGGCAACGATATTATTATATTCTGCATAACTGGGCACTACCCTGTGCCGAAGGGATCTGTTTCAGACTGCAGTCTGAGGTCAGTCACATTGTGGCAGCATGCAGTGCATAACAGCAAAGGCTATTTGACCAGTTAAAAGTAAGAGATGCTTTGGTGTCCCAGCAGCCTGCCATTTGCACACTGTGAAAGGTAATAAAGACCCTGAAAACCCAGGACATGTTCCAGCCAAGCAATACTGAGACCTCTTACCAGAGAAAACAGGGAAGGGGGAAAAATAAGAGCTGCAATATATTAAATATTTTAACAATATCACTAAAGAAAAATTACTTGGTAATTGCCTATTAACGTGTGGTTTATTGTCCCTAAAAGCACTATTATATTTCTAGCATGTAACTCAGAAATTATATGGTGAAAACTGTTCCTCCAAGTAACTCTTTGACAACACTTAGGCAAGCAAAAGCTGAACCATCATTCCTGACTAAAGTCAACTTGTTTGAGCAGCTCAGCTCTTTCTTTTTTTAATCACTCTTTTAAAATCCCATTTTCCTTAGTGTCCTTTTATTCATTACCAACTTTATTCCCTCCAGTCATAACTTTAGTGGGGCAATTCTCCATATATATTTTGTGGGGTAATTCTAACTATATATCTATATTTTCTTTCCTTCTTTCCTTCTTTCCTTCTTTCCTTCTTTCCTTCTTTCCTTCTTTCCTTCTTTCCTTCTTTCCTTCTTTCTTTCCTTACATACACATTAAGCTCTAAATGAGCAGGAAGAAAAGCAAAAATTGAGCCAAGTGCTAACAGGAAAGCTTAGTAATGTACGCATGGCACAATGGTCACACTTTGGTCTGAAAAGTTAGAAAGTGTTAGTTACTTTTCCCCATAAGAAAGGTGGAGAATTTTCAATAAAGTTACCATATAGGCACTGCTGAAGAATGCTAAGGAAAAGAATTTAAAAAAAAAAAAAAAAAAGAGTTAAGAAAGTAGAATTATCCTTTTGCAAGAGATTCGTGGAATCTCAGAAATCTTGAAGAAAAGAGAAATCTGCATAACAATAACATTGTTTCCTTCTCTGAGGGACCCACAGGACTCACAAAATCATACAGAAAAGAACACAGCGCTTTTCAATTCAACCCATTGTATAGATCAGTGAATGTCACAAGGTTTATTTTATAATGATTTATTATCAAGAAAAATAGGGGCTCAGGCAAAGATACATTTTCTCAAGAATTTATTGTTTGCCAAAATGGTTTGTTTTGCAGAAACATTTATTTTTGCTGTATTTTTTTTTCTGGCAATTCCTTTTGGCTTCATCCTAGAGCTGCCTTCCCTTCATCCTTACTTGGCTTTGCTTTCAGAGAGGTAAATTCACCTCTTCTGTTACCTGCAGCTCTCAGACTTCCCCTGAAGGGATATGATGTATCTGTAATCACTGCTAAGCCACTACCTTTTCCTCCTGGCACCATAGTTGTTTGTCTCCTCCCTTCTGAAACATCAGCGATCACTCAGACCTCTGGAGAGCCAAGAAAGGAACAAAGCACTGCCTATGCAAGACTCAGTCCACTGCCACCAGAGACAGAGGCACACGCCTGAATCCTCCAGTATGGATCTCCTTTGTTGAGCTATGCTAGCAAAGTCATTGCTGGGGAATACCCACGTGGCCCAGGAGGACAGGAGCATCCTAAGCCTGTAAACTGGAGCAGAGGCTGGTGCTGGTGTTTGGGAACTGGATCCCAGAGGGAAACAGCCAAGCAAAACCTCAGATGGAGGAACATCCTTCCTGATCCCTGTGTGAGCAATGAAATGAGCTGCACTGAATTGAAGGGTTTTAACCAGCTCTCCCCACCACCCACCTGCGTGAACCAGCATCTCTACAAAACCCCTGGCTAGGTGTTTTGCATGATCCTGTGCTGTTCCAGTGGCCACCACAGACTTCAGTAGTCTTCCTTTCCTATGTGTTCCAATTGCACTTCCTTATAATAGCAGAGGAACAGTTTATATTCTTTATGTATCTATAGCCACCATGCCAGTTAAGGAAAAGCCAATATTCTCTTTTCATAAGTGACTTCACAAGGACAAGCAAAAGTTTCAGGGAAAAGGAGGGATGGTATTCCATTGTGTGGACTAGTCCTCTAGATCTTCTAAGGACTGAATTTCTACCCCAGTAATTATTTCTTTTACTTTGAAAAGCAAAAGGATTAAAAAAAAAAAAAAAAAAAGTCAGAAGTAGGTCAGAAAAGCAGACAGAATTAATCACAGAAAAGATGAATTGAAAATTTGATAGAAATAAGATCACTTTTCATGATTAATTCCTAGTCAGTGTTTAACTGAGTACAATGAACTTGAAAATACACTCGGTGAATGTCTGCATTGGCTGAACTCCTCAATGTTTGTTAGCAGTTAAGATACACAAACTGATCAATAGGGTAAAACAAAGGAGCTCAGGTATGCATGTGTACTCATACATCACTTCAATAAATTATCCTGGGTGTTACAACTGGAGGAAGGGAGGAGGGTGGATTTAAAACAATCATTTTGGGATCAAGAGCTAAATCATTTCAACCGTATCTTGATTTCTGCAAAACTCTGCAGGAATTATGAGGCTTAACAGCATCTCAACAATTAGCATATTATAAATACAAAAATGATATATTAAAGCAAGAGGAGAAAAAGGCCAGCATTTTACACCTACAGTAATATAATTCCACTACTTAATGCAAAGTAACAGGCATTAGAGTGTTTGGGATCCTCTTGTATAGTGTTATCTGTTCTATCAGTAAATGAGACTATGTGAACAGTACAACCTATAAATAATTCAAGGCCTGAGATGGCAATTATAGAGCCATGCACAACCAGCATGAATATTTTATGAAGGCTAAAACAGCCCTCAGAATGAATCATGGATAGATGAACACACACACACACACACACACACACACACACACACACACTCAGCTGTTGGCCAAGTATTGCTTCCAGACATGGCTTATATCTGACCCTTAGTGCATCTAAAAAGAAATTTCCTAAACACAAAAGTCAGAAGTCACATCTGTATTTTTATATATTAAAATATATTTAAAAAATAAATAAAGTACTTGTAGGGGCAAAGAAAAAAAAAAGAGTTATACTGGTGAGGGAAAATGTTTGTTTCTCTCCATAGATTCTGGAAGGAATTCTAAACAACTTTTTCTTATGCACAACATGTTGACAATAGCAAACCATGACATACAAAATAAGGGCCTACAAGGGCTATGCAATACACTGGTCTGCAATATCTGCCCCTGAAGAAAGACTTGTCTACATGGAGATATTTACCAATAGAGATATACTGGTATAACTTCCCATATGGCCACAATTATTGCAGCACAAGAGCATTCACATGGGAGTTACAGCAGTAGAACTACTCCAGCATAATTATATGGGTATAATTATGCCAGTAAATTTCCCTGTATTAGCAAGTCCAGAGAAAACCTCCCTGTAAGGAGCCCGGTGCTGCCACATCCCACCCCAGAGCACAGCCAATGGGCCTGCAGCAAAAATACAACTTGGAGCAGAGATCTCCAAACCCTGCTCTGCTTCCAAGCCAGGGCACATCAGTAAACTAACAATAAACTGGCAAAAAAAAAATAATCTTTTACATGTGTGTCTCACATTTAGACATGAATACATGTATGTGCACACATGCACACTATAGATATATTGAGACTATATATAAACATACATACATTTATTTATATTAATTTACATTTTTTAGAACGTGTGTTATAAACACTGTCTGATTAGTTCACAGATCATCTCTTTGAAACGAGGATGTATAAGTCCTCTCATTCTCTGACTGGTAAAACTGAAATACACAGTTAAAACACCACCATCTATTAAAAGAAACTGGGCTGGAACCTGCCTGACCATCAGATAACTCTTCTATGCCAAATATAAACAGATCTTTGATAGCTTGAAGATTTCACATGTGTGAAATGAGCCTCGTTTTGGGTGCGCATTGGTATACACACAAACTGGAGAAATAGAGATTAAGACTAAAACCAGAAAAATGATGGGGCTATGGAGGCAGCATCAAATGTTTCTTACTGATCTTAATACATTTTTGCCTTTTTTTTTTTTTTTTAACTCTAATTGGGTCTTTCATTTGCATCTAAAAAAGGATCTTTTAAGGCTACAATTTAAAACGATGTATTGCAGACAGGCTGCCGAGTCCTCCTGCAAAGATGTGCCCATGAATAGGGTCACAGTGTCACAGACAGCACAGAGAGCACGAACTCACCCATCTCACTGCCTTTTCCTGCACGACCCCTATAATTTTGTGGGTTTGGCAAACACAAGGGGCAATTGTGTCAGCCAGGGTCAAGCTGCCATTGTGGGGGGCTTGTGGGCAGGACTGGTATCTGAGGGAGAGGGGTTGTGTCATGCTGGGTCAAGATACTGCAATTGTGGGTGCCAATTTGGCAGCTACTAGGTGGCTTGCAGTTGTTTTCCAGGGAGGGAAGAGACAAGCGTACAGGTGGCTCTGGAAGATGTAGTTTGAACTGAAGCTGTTTCTAGAAGGTTTGAAACTGAGAAGAAAGTGAAGTTCAAATTCAAGGAAGTGGGGAGATTGCAGAGGCACAAAGCATCTAGGAGCTGGAATGGTTTAGGATATCTGTAGGGGAAGATGCAGCCTCTAAAGGCATGATGCCTTCAACAACCTTAATTGCAATAAGTATCTTACTCATCAAATACATGCACTTTCTCCAGCAGAACAACCTGAACAAAAACACGTCTCTTAGTGTAAAAGTCCATGAGAAACTGCTGTACTGGGGAAGAGGTTTCACAAGTGGGTATTACAACCTAATTTTGTTTTGTTTGCAACCACCTGGTAACTCGGCCTTTTTTCTTTCACCAGAACATGCATTTGGAGATGCCGTCAAACTGTAACTTGAACATGATCAAACTCCTGGTACATATGGATCCAGCAAAGCAGAACTGTGGAGTTTGTTATTTCTCATTTAAAGGCAGTGAATAAAAAAAGTAATGAACAGAAACACATACCTTGAGACCACAAGTCCAAAGGCAATACTCCACTAATTGCAAGGGTGTATTAAAGTCTTGAACTAAGTAAACTAATTTGCTCTTGGCATACTTTCTATACCTCCCAGGTTTCTGTTTAAAACCTCTGTTTAGACATTTCACAATCTAAATCTGGTGAAGTCTGAAAAAGGCCTTCAGAAAAAGGGAAAAAAAAAAAAAAAAAGAAAAAAACAACCCCAACCCAAGCAACTGGTGTTATAAGCAGCTTTTGGAACTTGATCTGGCTTTTTATTAATTTGCAGTATAGATTTGATTTCTAACTCAAAAAAATCTGAATGGTTAATCTTTTATTTTAATTATTTTGACATTTCTGTTTACCTTTTAGAAATGCTATCAGAGGCACAATGTGGCATTGGAAAGCTAAATGCTAACACATGTAGCGCTCTATAACTGCAAAAACTTCTCTCATACTTTTGCAAATACCACAGCCAAAATCAACAGTACAAGTTTGATTTTCTTCATCATGAATTGACAGCTTATTTATCTCTAGGGAAGAATTTCCTAAACACCTTAAGCTTCCAAACAACTGAGGAAGGATTTTGCTGACTATTCAAAAATACTGATGCCTTGTAAAAATTATAAGCTAAATGATTCAATTCTTTGTGTGTTCCTTCCAAAAGAGAAGTATGCACTATGGATTGCAACAGACTTCATGAAAGCAACAGTCAAAAGACTGATCTGCCCCAAAACTGTTTTATTAGAAGGGCATCTTTCATCTGATATTAAACCTGTGTTTATCTATACCATGCATAAAGTCCAGCTAAACAGTCTTCATGGTATCAACTATCTTAAATACACATAGACCTTCAAACACTTGGTCGTCTCATTAAAGTCAAAGTTTAACACATGCTTCAGTATGTGCAAAACAATGATGGATTTACATTAAATGCTCAATTGCTTTCTTAAATTATGGCCTTAACCACTTCATACTCCAGTGAAAGTAAACACGATCCTCCCCATAATGCTGGATAATGCCAAAGCTTTATTACAGCAACAAGAGCACAGGAATTGCCAAGCTGCCGTTGCCTGCAGCAGAAATAATGTTTTCTGGTGACTGTTAGGCAGGGTGAGGATGGTACGTAAACACTGTCCCAGAGCTGTACAGGAGAGAACACAACACTGAGGCTGCAGTACTTGACTAAAGCAAACCCTGGCTCCATCAGCTGCTAAATGTGCATCGGCATCTCCCATAAATGCTGCCTTCCAGTGAGCTGACTGCTTGTGTGCAGTAGAGACTTTAAATCAATACAGGGGAATGAAAGTATCCAGCAACGCCAACAGATCATGTATTCAAATGTAGAATCCAAGTAACATTTCGCCTGCCAGTAAAACTCCAGTGTAACTCATTCACCCATGAAAAGAGCTGTGTCTGAAGTAATCTTTATTTACAATGCATTTGTGCCATGTTTGTTTGGAAAGTGGAGGATGAATTGGGGTAGGTGGCATCTCTCAGCTTCCTTTTCACACACTTTGAATTAAGACTCCAAAGGTCTGACCCTCACAAGGCAGTCAATGGGGAGCAGAGCAAGGCACATGTTTATTTGCACCAAACTACGTAATGGATTTTTGAAAGTGGTCTGTTAGCCTGAGCTTTTAAATCAGGAATTCCCTATATAAAATATGGAGTTACTCTGCTCTAAAACTGGTGTAACAGTTTATTTCCACTGCCCAGACTTTGCAGTGAATATAAAAATTACCAACAAGTAGGCTAATTGTCTATGAGTTTTTCTGAATGTCAAACTGGTCAGAAGTCAGAACTTTAGTTTGATTTAGAAGCCTGAAATTTTGAAATTTATTTTAATCTGAATTCAAAATTTAAAACAGCATGCTGTGAAAAACTAGAAATTGTACCTGATATATCAAAACCACCTTATGTAAGGCATGATAGAAGTAAACGATATAGTGGGAAAACAGTAATTTGCTCAGACGTCCTGCTGACCACTATGATGTATACCATGGTAAAGTGAGACTTGATAACAGGAGAAAAAAAAAAAAACCAACACAAAAAAAACAGACCAGATCTCCAGATCTTCCTGTTTCCAGCTCTCAGACCATCCTATCCTTGGAGCTAATGGGGCAATCTCAAATGGCAAGAAAGAGCCCACAAGGAAAACATAAAACAACTGGGAGCAGGAGGTATCTCCCAGCTATGTCATACAAAATATCACGTTACATTTTCATCCACTTATTTTCTGAAAAGACCCTTTTCCACCACCAACTGCACATAAAACTTCACACCATAAAATGAAATGTATGTTAAAACCATGTTTGAATGTATCTGATAAAAAAGACTGTTCCACCCTGGAACCGGCATTTTTGCAAGCAATTGCATCCAAAAGGGATGGGGTTGTTTCTAGGTTACTCTAGAGTGGCTGTCTCAAGAGAGATAAAAGAGCAAAGGTAAGTCTCTCCTCTATATCCCTATCGAGATATTAATGGATATGATGGGAGAAAGCTTGAAGTGATGTCACTGCAGGCAAAGTGCACACAGTGTTACATAGATTCCATAATGGAGAAGGAAAGACAAACCACAAACACAAGGGGGAAAATGCTAATGGAAATCAGGTAACAGTAATGAAATGGAAATTCAGTTGGAATAGAAGCTTTTGTCAAGTGGGATAAATGGATACAGTTCTCACTAAGGGGACATGGACAATGTGAAGGAGCAGGAAGAAAATAACAGCATCTGATACTACAAAACAAATCTCTACATAGACTCCACCATTCAGAGGGTCCTAAATCCACATGACCCACTCTATGAGCCCATTCAGAAATGCCATCCTGTAGGGACTTTATAATCCACCACAATACAACACATGTAGCATTTTTACAAATCAGCAACTCATTTTTGAGGATTGTCACAAAGCAACAAGAAACGCATCTTACAGCATGGTCATCCAGTGTAGAAAGGAGATTTTGTGTTAAAAGTTATACATGCACACATATAAAACCAGTTCCCTGGGATAAGAGACAATACATAACACCCCCACCATTCACTAAATTTAATTTCTGTTTTACTGAAATAAATGAAGACAGGTAACTACTGTAACCACAGAATCATAATAATGAACTGGCCAACAGATGGCAGCTGAATCAAATCACCTGATTTAAATAAGATCTGCATTCTCTTCAATCGGGCAAGTTTTGCTAATAGATTTAAGTCAACTGATAAAAATCAAGCAATTTCAGAGTCATGCATGTTTGTAATGGATTATAACTTTATCTTGAATTATGTCTCTGAACCTGCATGTTTACAAAAACAAACAGTACTACTATGGCAACTGGAGTGGGAGGGGTGCAATATTATTCTATTTAATTTTATTCACCAATGATATCATTAATACAATGAAAATAATGTGTTGTGCATGAATCTGGCTTCTGATGGCATCACTTTGGTGAGAGACTGAGAAAATACAAAGCAGAAACAGAGTCCTCAGGCAGCCAATGAATATGAATTAAAAAAAAAAAAAACCAACAAAAAAACCAACAAAACAACAAAACAAAACACAAGAGAGCTTTCTGGCCTGAGGTTAGAGGCAGACGTTGGCATTATTTTACATTAGAAACAATTCACATTCAAAACTGTAATTGATAGCAGTGAAGTGTTAGGGAAAAGAGACTGTGGTGTTCAGGCAGGCTGACCTGCCAATCAAACTCAACCTTTCTTTGAATGAATAAAAGCTTCATTGCCCTATTATATGGAACTGGGCAGGCAGCACTGAAGTACCCTGTTTGTCAAGTTTATGTGCACTGCCCCAAGCTACTCAGACACTCATGCTCAATGAAATAACTTGAAATCATCAGTGATTTTTGATAGGGTTTCTTTTAAAACATTTAGTGTTAATTTTACTAAGTCCCTGGGACTTAAAGAAACAGGAGGGCAATATTTCCACTCTGCTTTGTACAAAGACTAACACACAGTTGTGCTGCTGCTATAGTTAAGGTAGAGGCTGTTGGACGGGGTTTGGTTTTTTTTTAAACATCTGTGAAACCGTGTAGTCTGAATGCTGCAGGCAACAGCTCCTTATCATTACAGGGAGGAAATGCTTGGATTGATACTTTTTTTTTTTTCTTTGCCTCTCCTCCAGGCAGGAGAGCTCTTGTAAATAGAACAATTGGCCCTTTGCTAACCATTTGATGGGAGACTTTGGTTTTTCATTATTCCTTTCCTCTCCCAATTGCTGCCAGTCCATTATGCCCCTTACAGCAGCACCAAATCCACTGCTGCTCTCATCTTGATGCACTTATGAGCACCGGAGACAACAGAATTATTTGCTGCAATCGAGATAGTCTTTTTGTTTGCAAACCGACCAACTTCAGAGGACTGACCATTTCTACTGAGAGGTGCAATGAGAGTTCAATGCCGAATTTGGTGACATGGTTGATCACCTAAATGCAGGGTGTTGTTACCAGTGCTTGTTTGGGAAATACTACCTTTACTCATGCAAGTAACTTGGAAGCTGATCTTTCAGATCTTTCACTGCCCAGCTCCACCACCACCCAGTGTCTTTTCCCATGATCCTCTCCCTGATAGAAATCTGTCTCTCTTAAATAGAAAGCAGGTGTCTGGCCACTATGGAATACAGGTCTGTGTTTCTGTGCAAAGAGAAGTGTTAGATCTCTGCAAGGTCATGTGATAGGGTTGAAGGACTGATTCTGACACCTCTGCTGAGGGAAGTGCTGAAAGTTCCTCACTCTGGCTATGAACACTGACAAATATTCTCCAGACAGAGGATCTGCCACTGCTTCTACAGCTCATTCCCCATTTTACTTGATTGTGTGAGAACTGTTTGTTCTCACAGCCTCTGCATGTCTTTTTTTTTTTTTTTTAACCTCTTAAATCTCCCTATTAGCAAGTATACAAAGTCAGCTCAATTCAGATGTGTCCACATTTTAAGTGTCTTGTAAAGCTGCAAAAAAACCCCTCCTGCTGGGGAATTAGTTCAATGTGTCCAGATATTCTTGATGATATATAAGAATAAACTACATATGAATAAGAATAAACTACATATAAATACAAATAAGAGCTCCCCCCAGAAAACAAGAACAAAAAGTGTCATCATGAGAAATCTATCCTCCAAAGGCAGCTCAATTTCAAAACCTGATTTAGCAAAATTTCTGATGACATTCAGCCACTGCTTTCCTAGTTCTCTTCACAAGTGATTGAGAGGAAAGGCTACTTTTGTGATAACTGAATGTTGCAGCAAACAAACCAGTCAGTAGTCTGTGGCTAGAAAAAGTATCAAGGAAATCTTTCTTAAAACACTCGTAAAGCTATTAAAGGAGGCATAGAGAAGAAAGTGAAGTGGAAAAGAGGAGCTTCACCTATCTTGTGCCTTTTAAACCACTGTCCCTTTTTCTTAGGCTATTGTCTCCCATGTTTTAAATATCTCTGAGCGGTATTTTCAAAGGGGAAGGATTTTATACCAGCAGACAGACAAGTTGGTTGAAAATAGATTCATCAGGCTTCAAAGGATTATTGTTTGCAAAGAGATAGTATAAACATTACTATTTCAGAGTGCAGCTATGACATTATTAACCTACTGTGCAAGGATTTTATTGCCAGATTGGTTCATTTATCAAAAATAAGGGAAATTCAAAGCACCATAAGGAAACTAACATTTCAGCAGGCTTGGATTTAATGACTTAACGTCATTAATCTATCTATTTACACAAGAGGCAAAAGTGTTAATTTAGTGGTGTCTTACGGTTCAGCATAAGAGCCTTGATTCAGTTTCTGAGCATCAGTACATCAATCTGCACTTGGCAGCAGAGGAAATATTAGTATTTTTGCTATGAAATTATTTTTCTTACTTGCAGCATCCCTTCCCTAGCTAAGAGATAGGAGGAGGATGACAGTTGCTACATGTGAAAATTGTGCATGGGCACAAATACAGCAAACGCTGGGAAGAAGAAAAATATATTAAAATATGGCAATATACATATCATTAAAAGAATGAAAACTTTTATAAGTAAGAATTTGTTTCTTCATGTCATGATATCACAAGGTAAAATCAAAGACTGTGCTGGAGGAGGGAACATTGAACAATGACTTTTTTTTTCTTGTAAAGAAACTGATGGCAAACATCTCAATAATTCATGAAGAAGCAATTGATTTTTTTTGGCTGGAAGGACTGCCTCCTTTAGACTTGTCTTCTCCAGAGGAAAGGCTCATTAACACAGAGGTGTGGGGAACAGGGCATGCATGTGCACACGTGTATATTCTGTGTATGTGTGCATGTGTTCATGCACACACTACATATTTTTATCTAACTTTTAGACATGTTTAGAGTTTAACATTTACACTCTAGACATCACACACAGATGTGATGTTTTTATCTCTACTAAGATGGGAGATACAAATATACATCCACACAGTGGTAACATCCTTATGGATTTTCATTACCATATTCAGACTTCTCTATTCCCAAAGACTTTCATGAAGACCCTAAATTATAGCCTTTTAATTGACCCACCTCCGAAGCATGCAGAGCACTGAGATCCCAAGATGCTTATAGCATTTTTGCAATACATTATGGGTCAAATTCATTTCAGGTAAAACCCCTTTGCAGTGACTAGTTATATCTTTTGAGAATGTTAGCCCCCAGAGTACAGTGACAGCAATTACCCCTATTTTCCTGCAGGAAACATTACAATATATTTGAACACTACTGAAAGCCCAGGAAAATGTGCTTATACTCATGGCTGCCTCAGATGCCTAATAATGGAAATTATAATGTCTCCAGTTCATCCTACTGGGTTTTGACCCCAATGGTCAACCAAGAGGAAGGCTGTGCTCCTTTTATTTTTTTTTTCCTTTAACCCTTTGCTTTTATAATAGTTTTAAAGATATTTTTAAGAGCTTTTTAGCTAGATTGAAATACAGCATGCAGCAACCCGTTCTGTATGACTGGCTTTATGTAATCCCACACAGTCAAGGCATACAAAAGTTGAACTAAAGCTGTGAGTTCATCCTTATGCCTGAATACTGCAAGTTCATGCCCTTGCATATCATGTATAGCCTATGTTGTAATAGGTTAGTAGAAAAATGGAGAGATACAGTTCCTAGCCTCAGACTTGAAGGTCTCTGCATAGGTAGTGTGCAGGGCATAGATAGTTATTCTCAACAAAGAATGTGCAATGCACTTCCTATAGTAGAAGCTCCTATGAGCTTCACCTATGGCTTATATAGCTGGAAGGTATTCTAGCACCCAGTGATCCGTTAACTCAGTGAAACCAATTAATTTACTCCTCTGCCACCCACCACCCCACAGGTTCCTTCCCATCTCCTTTCCTTGCTCTCTTTCTTCCCTGCTTCTCATTTCACCCTCGCTGACAGAAAACGCTTTCTGATCAGCACTGCAGGGAGCTGGGTGCACCCAGCAGTGATTGTGCTGTACCTTCCTGCGCTACAAACATTGGCGGCAGCTCACAGTATGGAGGCACTGGTTTTTCAGTGCTCCTCTCTTGCAGTGCCCCACATACCTAAGACCTATTTCTAGACCAAGATGCTTCAGCTCACTCTCCACCCACAATGAATTAACATACTGGGATATATTAGGTATACTGGGAAGCTGGCACATTAGAGCACAAGTATTGATATACAGAACATACCATAAACCCTAGGTGAAGATATGGGTTATTTCTGCTCTGTCATACTTGACTATACCACAGCAAAAGGAGCTTCACTATATTTAATAAACGCTCTTCTAGGCATATACTATTGTCTAGAATTGCTTCCTTTTAAAATATATCAAGAAACATCAACAATACTGCCTTTGAAAGTTTAGTTTAGCAGCATCTTTTAAAACTCAGAAGATGAGGAATTATTTTGGTTTTTGCCGACTATGAATTGCAAACCCAAATGATTAACCTCTCCGCTGGGCTCCCTGTTTCCAGGGGAAACAGGAGAAAGGATGATTTCTATGCTTAAATCTCTAAATCAGATTGCACAGAGTAGTGCTGGCAGGTGATAGCTGAGCAGAGGATACATCCTTTTGTCATCAAAACCTTACAAATTATTTATTTGATCAGGAAGGAGAGCTGCAAAAGGCATCATATATTGATAGTTACTATTTCAGGGCAGGTTGCCATCTTTTCCAGTTGCTGTAAGAATAAAGGAACAACTCTTAAAATACACTCAACTCTCTATACGTTACATTTTTTTGGTGTGGATGAACACTGAACTTACAGCTCAGACTGCAAAGCTACTACATCTCTCTGTAATAGATTTGTGCAGCATACGATCCCATCAGTTGTGTCCCAGAAAACCTGGGTTTGTGTTTTGGCTTTGCCACTGATCTATTGTGTGAGCTTGGGCTAATCACTTTATCCAGTTGTGACTCTCTGTTCTTCTCCACAGTAGTCTCTGAGTACTTATCTACAGCAAGGATGTCTGAGAACAACGACTGGTTTCTACTGTGTATATAAAATGTTATTAAACATCCCATTTTTTGCTAAAGCCATAATATGCTACTTTACAAGTAATAACAACATACCCATGTATATATCAAATTATGTACCCCTCATTCAATTCCAACTGGCATACTGTGCATTTTGGGGCCCATCTGCTCAAGGGAAGGGTTCACAGATATTGAACAGTTTTCATTAGCTGAATTAGGAAAAGTCGTTCAAGACTGCCCTGTCTCCCTGTGTGTTCTCCAACAACCATTCAAAGTATTGCTTCTAATGCTGACTAGTGGTATTGAAATTCTCACAATAATAGCTATTTTACCTCTGTTTCCATGTGATTTTTTTGTTGAGGATTTGACTACAAATAGAGGTAAACTAGTATTTATGTATTTTTAAATATTCTTATTTTATATTTAATCTCATAATTCTGGACAGAGATAGTGTTAAAATACTTTGGGTTGTCACACTTCCAGTCTGACCAATTCAAGGTCCCAAGCAGACAAAAAGGATTTCAGGGCTTTCCTTGACATCTCCCAAAGTATAATACCTATAAATATAATGTCTTCCATAAGGCAGACACTGAGCCAAGTATCTGTCTCAGCATGGCCAATACTAGCTATGCGAAAGGAGAAAATAGGAAAGTGTATCTCCCAGCTTCCAGAAAATAAAGTTTCAGGTCTCTCTGAGCCCAGATTGTATCTTAGCCCTCATATTTAATAGGTTTTGTCAGATCTATCCTCCTTGAACTTGTCTTTCTTTGAACTCATTTACAGTTTTGACCTCCGCAACATCCTGTTGCAATGGGTTCCACAATTTAATTATGCATTGTGTGAAAAATTGCTTCCTCTGTTAGTGTTAAACCTGCTATCTGATCATTTAACAGGGAAATTTTTACTCCTTTTATTGGGAATTGTGAATATTCATTCCATACTCCTTTTGATAATTTCATAGTCTTGATCATATCTACCTTCGCTCATCTCTTTTCCATCCTAAAGATCCCTGGTCTCTACAATCTCTTCTCATAAGAGTCATTCCACAATCCTGAATATATCACTTCCCACCTCCTGCACTCCTTCCCCCCTTGCCAAGATACCTACTTCCTTCACTTTTTTATGTTCTGATTAGGATGCTGGGAAGTGAAAAAGCAGAAGCTGGAGGAATCATCTTGGTAAAAGTTTTGTTCATACAACTCTTTATATTAGTAATTTTTTATTTGTTTCTGTATGATTTTTTTTCTAATAAATAGAAGACTAAAACAAATTATCTTCTTAAAATGTGGTCCCTTCTCTCAAACTTGATTTTAGCTGCTAGACATGTGCAAAAACAAAACAAAACAAAAAAAATGAACCTAATACAATATTTCAAAAATTACATTATGGCCATTATAAAATTGCTAATGAATAGAAAGATGCTGAGTGAAAGGGTAGGTGGACTGAAGACAAGTTATTGTAAAAAGTAGTTTGATAGCCTCTGGAGTCTAGATTTTATCAAGGGAGGGATTTTACTAATCTTGGTTACTTTTTATTTCCTTCCTGTAACATAGTAAGTGATGCTTCTTTATTTACTTGTGCTATTTGAATTAAATCCCCTTGATTCTCACCATCTTGATAGCCTCGCACTTACTCCCAGTGTTGCGTCAAAAATAAAGATAATGAGGTTTGTGAGTTACCCTGAGTTATTCCACTGTCTTGAGATACTACTACTGAGAATTTTTAGCTATTTGCTCCTGACCACATAGCTGCCATCCCACACATGTCTGTAGATCACCATTTTACACAAAGGACTAATTAAAGTTCACCTCTGTAAACATGAAGTTCTTGTCCATTTTTAATTGCTACTTTGTACATCTTCTTGACCATTTTTTTAGAGTTGGATCCCTCCACATGGAGACTCAGATCCATTCATTACTTTCTAGCTGCTCCCTTACGTTTACCAACACAGCAAGGGCAGGCAAGGGGATGAACGCACCTTTGTGAGCAACCTACAAAATCTACAGTTCATAAGGTGGGGAGGCAACAATGTCCTCAGAAATGCTGCTTGTCTTGGGCCTAGATATCACCAGTCTCTTCCAAGCAGCACAATGAAGAAATGGGAGGATACATTTTTTTAAACATGAACTTGGCTTGGATAATATCTCACCTGGAGCACATGGGGAACAGCATCCATGTACTGGCTCTGAGTTAGAGGTCTTTGTTCTACTTTGTAGTGAGATTCATAGTTCTCCCCTAATCTGTCCCTCTGCTTCTTTCTTCAGAAAACTCCAACTCTCCAAATTAGTTTTCCTTTGGGTTTTTTGTTTTTGTTTTTCTATGAATACTGCTATTAGCATGTTGCTGTTGCAGATTTCAGAGCTTGCAGGTTGCAGTCACAAGGAGCTGCTTTTTCTGGATTGTGATAAATGAGCAACTTCACAGCATTTTCACCTTATAGACTTAAGGGAGACAATTTGAGTTATCCAAACCTTTACCTACTCTTTCTATGACTCGTAAAAGTCCTTCCTGCTTCTTGTTACTGCATGAATAGTAGAAGCATATCAGCCAGTGGTATCTCTACAAGATTTTATTTTGTTAATGATGAGGAGCAAAGAAGCCTTTCAATACTTCAGAGTAACCTCTTGGTCTTCTATCAGAGGACCCTGCTTTCTCAAAGTTTCTTCTTTTGGATGAGAAATATTTCTGACTGTGAGGATTTGGGGGTCTCTGTGTGCTTTTCTAAGTAAAGTTCCCCTATTGAATTTTTGCTTATACAGTTTCAAAACTTCATTCTGGTTCATTCTGCAGTCTCAGCTGCCACTTTGCAGTCTTCAGGTTTCCTAACTAGTTTTTGAATTCTCTTACTCATTTCTAGTGCCTGTTTTTATGTTTAGTGTATTGATTACATGAGAACATGCACAACTAATTCCTCTGGCTGACAGCAGTGTTTCAAGACAGGCTCTTCAGAGCTAACAGTGCAACCTTACACAGCTTGACTCAAAAGATTAAGACTTACAAATGCCTTATCTGGAGTGCCACAAGATGGGGACAAAACCCACAGTACCTTCCTGAATGGGCCATACATTTTTGCAGCCATTAAACTACAGTGTACCAACTCCCATTACTCAAGTGCATCCCTAGTTTGAGTCTTCACAATTATAATTTATTTCAGAATATATAAATGTTCAACATAGCATTATGGCCATTCTAGTCAGTCTTCAGATAAACAAAATATTCTCCACTTCAAAATAAACCCTCTGCATAACGTCAAAATTCAGAAAATAATCTCTCTGATTTCCTCCCACTAGACCTTCATGTGATGTAACAAAGTAGGAAGAAGGCAGGGGAATCTGTGCACCAAAGCAAAAACCCTAACAAAACAAAAGCACGGCTAAAACTAAAGCATAGCTTTTTTATACTTGCAATACAAAAGGTTTTCTGTCATCTGCTTTGTCGTTGAAGTCCCATGTATTTTATGTTGTCCATACATTTTCCACTCCTGATATGCCAGGTGTTTTGGCACAGGAAGAAAGTACTTGTGCCAGGAGAAACTGCAGTAAAGCTGGCCACAAGCAGGAAAGCACAGAAGATAGTTTGAAGCTGTATAAAATGAAACCCAAAGATTATTTTCAAATGACAGGAAGTGAAATGTAAACAACACTGTCAGTCATGATGCTCTCTCTAGGTTTCCAAGTTAACTGGTGAGCTAACTAGGACACGATACATTTCTACAAACTTCTGTTTCAAACTCCTGGGAAGCTCTAGCAAAAAGCTCTGCATCTCTTTCCACTCAGTGATAGAAAGGTATCTCCTACCAATCTGATAACCAAACCCCTACTACTCAGAGATTAAGGAAAATTTACCCATATATGATAGGAGAGCATTCTGCAACCTGGGAAATGGAGTCGTAAGGGACACAGAAAACAGAACATTTTAAAACAGGAGAGAAGACAAGACATAAATAACAGATTTCTCTTCTCTTGGCAAAGCTGAAGCAGCTGAAAATGTGAACTTGATGAAGCAACCCAAAGTAGAGTAGAGAATAAAAAGCAGGAAGGCAAGAGGTCTGATTCCAAAGAGTTCCTCCAGTTTCCAGCAGATCTTTGGAAGAGATCTTACCAAATGAGAAGATGAAAGACTGATCACAAACCCACAGCAGGAACCAACAGCTGGGAGAAAATGAACGGATCAGGAAGAAATATGCGTGATTATTCTGAATATGGTTAATGAAGGAGAAGAGGTCCTTGAACTTGTCTAGGGTGAGGTCACTATCAGTGACGTTAGCTCTGCAGAGCAATACCATTGTTCTCCCTGAAGTCTTCCCCTTTGGACGGTCAAAAGAAAATAACTGTTTTCACCATCTTCTCTTTTAATTTCAAGACACGGTGATTCAGCTCCAGCTGTTTCCCCACCCCGCTTTACATCTATGGTCCATGTGACCTTTTCTCCCTCCCCCACCCCCATCCATTTCCTCTCTGAGATCTTCAGAACAGCTTATGCCAAACAATATTTAGACCTAACTCATTCTTGCTCCATTTAATTATTTATCTCAGCTACAAACCACAAAATAACTGCACCCCTTTGATGAGTCAAACACAAAAATTTAACAAAAATATTGACACTGTTAAATTCTTCTAACATGAAAGCCAATGCTGCCACAGCCCCCTCTACCCTCATTTTCAATCTCTAGTATATGTATTATTAACCACCTTTTTATTTTTCTGCTTATGAAACAATACATGGTCGATGCGATCTTGTGTCCCTAGGATTAGGAGTTAAGACATCCCCTATAAATCAGTGTAATCTTTGTAACAGGACGTTGTTGCATTGAGCATTCCTGTCTGCATGATGCATTTTCAATTACTTTACATGTTTTCTACTTAGTAAGCCAGCTTAATTCTTCACTATGTCACAATATTAGAACATGTCCCAGGTTAGAAAAAAGGAGCAATCTTAGAGCCCTTGTAAGTTGTTTAGCCTCTGGCACTTATAAATCCAAAAACACAAGGGAAATCCCCTTTCCTTGCTTGTAATATGCCTTTAGATTTATTACTTAAAGAATCTGTTCACTTAATCCTCAGCTGAGGTCAGGGTTCATCTGCATTCTAATAAAGGTTTTAGTAAGAGTAAGACACACACAAAAAAAAAAAATCAGAGAGCTGTATATGCCTGAATAAACAAGCAGTGCTGCAGATAAAGTATATTCCCAAGTAAATTCTCCACCAGGAAAGAAAATGAAGCAAAAAACACACACACACACACAAAAAACCAAAAACCACCAAAACAAAAAAAAACCAGGATGCTTTAAATTACTCTACACAAATCCAGACCATCTATCTTGGGCTGCTCTCTTTGACAGTTTGGCCAGGGTGGGCAGACAAGGCAGAGGCTAAAGAGCTCTTTAGGGACCAAATTACTGTTTCAAAATGGGACTACTGCTCCAAGTATATGACAATATTATCTGAGAAATGTTACAGACATTGTGTGTCCTTCAGAGTTCTGCTAACACATCTCCTGTGATTGGAAGCATGTGTCACTACCAAAAAAATACAAGAAAAGATGTAAATTATAAATAGACTCAAGGATATCTGGATGTAGAATTGGGAAAATGACCAAAATATGGCTATGAAACTTATTAGCATTTTACGCTGATGGTCACATTTGGATTTCCAGAAAACTAGTGCACAGATGTTTTATGTTGTCTCTGTCTTTTCAGGGGGCTTGTTTAATTTATCGGGTTTTGTGTTGGAACAAAACAGTGCTACAAATTCCCTAAGAGGTACAACTAGAAAGAAAGAAACAAGGTGATGCAGAAAAGTTATCTTAGGCTGTATTTCAATGAATCTGTGTGTGAATGAGCATATCTCTGTATGTGCAATTACTGCAAATCAGCCTCTCATTTTTGAGTAAAGATCTCAGAAAAAAATATGTATATATACCTTAAGCTATAGCTGATTCCACTGAAATTCAGGTAAATCCAAGTCCAGTGAAATAATTCACATAACAAAGCTACTGTAGACACAATACACATTCTGCACCTCCACTTTCTGATTTAGGAGAACTGCTTTGCCCCACAACCTCCCCTCTGCAAAATTTTTCAATGATGTTCCTGAAGTAGTGGTGCAAGACCCTTTCCAGCAGCAAGGGTTGGATCTGCTCACTTGCTGCACCCCATGAAACCAGCTCACACAACAGATGCACTCTGAGCCAACAAGAACCAAAGCCAACAGATTTTGTTGTAAAACCTGAGATACCAGCCTCAAAATGCAATGCACTGAGAAGGGTTTGTTTCCAGTTCCACAAGCAGGTATTCTGCATAAAAGAAATATTTTAAGACAAGCAAATACTCCACATCAGATGAGTATTTAACAGGTCACTTGTGCAAATACTACCAATGCAAAATTAATGGGAATTCTGTAGTTTACTGAGTTACCAATCTCTGTCCTACAGCTAAAAACACCTGCATCTCTGTAGCATCTACAGAATTCTCCTATCTGTTAATCCAGAATTAGAACAGAACCTATGAAAACTTTGGTGCTACAGATATTCCTTAAATTAAGAAAATCCAATTGCAATTACAGGCACTGATTGAAATAACGTTGTTAAACAGAATGCTTAAGGTACAAATTCAATCACATATAGTTTTCCCCTTTATTCAGAGATGTTCATGTGCATGGAGCACCCCTCATCCATCCTATTGTGACACAAACTATGGTTTCAAGTGGAAGAGAGGAAATATCACATTGCTTCACTTTTCCTAGACCACCTCCTCCAGACTCCAGATCAAGCTTCTATTGAAAGGTGAGAATACAAAGATGAGGGGACAAGAGAATTCTGCTCTTTTCACCAGGTTCTCCATCTGGCCTTGCCTTGCTGGTCCTGGGCCCTGATCTGGCAGTGGGGATACAGCATTGAAATCAGCTGCTTTCTGCTCAGCATAAGGAGCCCAGTGTAGGAAAAGGGAGCCAAGATATACGTTTTCCAGCAAAAAGACTGCATTTAATCATGTTTTCTCCAGAAGAAGCCTGTTATCTATGATAACAAAACTTATGTTCATGAATTATGCCAGGTGGAACAGTCTTTTATTCATTAGGTTAGGAAAATTGTGAAGTTGTCAGAAGGCACCTACTGTGAAATGTCTGCACAGAACTATGTTCAGCCCTGTTTACAAATAGAAGATAAGAGGATTCAGAGGGTAATTTCCATACCATAAGCATCTATTAAGAGTACTTGTTCTGCTGGTATACCCTAAGTTCTTATTTTCATTTACTTCAATCTCCAGGGGGGGTGGGGAAAAATAAAATCACTCTTCACTGGATAGGATCTCAGAAATCAGATGCCAAGCTGAGAACACCATTCTCCTCACAGCAGCATTGAGCCCTCTGTTCAGCACATGCTGATATTGCATAAGGGTCTTTCCTTGTTTTCCAAAAGCCAGAAATAGAACCCATTTTTATAACCCATCCCCAAATTTAGGTTTTTTGGGTTTTTTTTTTTACAGCTATAGATACTGACAGACTGATTTTTTTTTTTCCTTTTGGTCTGTGATATATGATTAAGCCTATTTCTGTTCTTTTATAGATTTATATCATCATATCATCCCTTGACTTTCATATCACTTTTGTCCATTTATACCACAAGATATCAGGAGCAAGCATGTCTTTTTCTTGCTCTTGTGTGTGGCCCTCACTGGCAAACACACAGATTGAAAGCCATTATATCATGACTAAATCACCCTTCATGAACTGAGTTCTCATTGTCAGCTGACACTGGGCCTCTCCAGAGCTCTGTGAGTGCATGATGAGCTGTTTTCATGTCATTGAGAAAATAACTGATTAGTTGAAAAATATGGGTTCTATTATGCTTTAATAGAATTATAAATTTAATTCTCTCACTCTTCAGGTAAACTCTTTACCAATATTTCCACTGCATATAAGCAAACAGTTTTCTGAGGTATTCCTGATTTCATGGACATAGTTAAAGTTACAATTCTTCCTGTGAAGCAAATTATTCCTGTTCTGGTCAGAGCTCATGCTCCAATCCTGAAAGGAGCTGACTGCCTTCTGTTGGCTGTCTTTCCCCAACCTCTAAAGGCTTAACTCAAGCCACAAAAGTTAGTGGCTGGAAACCAAAGACAATCACCCTTCTCCCGATTAAATCCCAAATTGCCATCTAAAGTTTCCCACATTCAGCTTTCCAATCCCCTTATTAGACTATTTTAAAAGCAAACCACAGTGGGGTTCCAACAAAGACCACATCTCATTGTTACAGGCTCGACTGTCAGTAACTAAAGATGTCACACATGCAGAGTGTGCCCTGTGATGAGCAACCGTGTCAAAGGAGGTTCTCTGTTAAAACACTGATACTTTAAGAGTGGGATTTTCAAAAGCCCTCAGCGTTCACATAACTGTTCAATGGCAATGCTCCCCAGCTAGGCCAATATTGAACACTTTTGAAAATCCCATCCTACATGTTTACACAGTCTTTTAATCATTTCTGTCCAGGCTGGCAGGTGCTGGGTGCCAAAGAAAGAAGAAAAGGATTTAACAAAGCAGAAATAAAAATAAGGAAAAAATATCTAGGGTACAACAACTCTTTTAATAAAAGGTTGTTGCTTTTAAAGGGTATATTAATTCACATTCTTAACTCAAAAAGAAGAAAAAAAATAAAATAAAATCTACAAATAAAGCAGTACTCAGTTTCAAATAGTCCAGTCTGGATACACAAAGTCAAAGGCTTAATAACTAAATGAAAGAACACTGAATATCATTAGATATGAATAAAACGTGTTCTGTAACATCAGGGAAGGCTGATTAAATGGGCAGTTTGTTCTACAATTTGGTCAGTGGCATTTTGGCATTACAGTATAAATGGGCGAGGATTAAGTCATTTCTCAGCTTTCCTTGGCAGAGTCTTTTATTATTTACACTATTTACTTCAGGGAAGTCTTGGCGTATGTCATATTTATCTTGCTGAAAAATGGGCCTGTAAATGCATATCACCTCTTGAACAAAGCAAAGCATTGTGATACTAATTTGGTTCATGAAGTATGTAATTCAGCCTCCTTGCACAGGGGCAACATTTGTCTCCTGCTTTATTAAACAACTACAAAACCATTTTTTTTCACTTGGTACTGAAACAGGCCAGGCCACTGCCACACATGCACTGGCCTTCTGGAGAGCTGCCTGCACACAGGAACTGTGCACCCACCACCATCACTGTGAATTCAGAAGGGACTCTAGGACCAGAAGGGATGTATGGTTCAAGCACTTGCAGCAGCTGGAAATAACAGGGAAGGAAGTCCTCAGTGATGAAGCAAAGAGAAACTCTCTGATAACCTCTTTTATTTATTCCTGTGACAATCAGCTTTTTCCACACAAAATTCTTAGCTCAGGTAACAGCTCTTGCTGCAAAGGGATCATCTTGTTAGCCCAGTTAACAAGGTCTGGCTCCAGAAGTTTAGGTCATGCAGTGAGTAAAAAGCTTGATCATTTCAGATAGATGATTTAGGGATAACACCAAGTGGAGCCATGCCACATACTCCCAGAGCACCAACACAGCAAAAACCAGCAGCATTACTGACTGCAATTTCTGTCAAAAATTCCCTCTTCCACCAGCAGAAATGCACAGTATTAACAGCCATGGAATCCAGATTTGCTCATATCATTGCAACTCTGCTGGTTTTCCTTTCAGCAGTCACATTGCTAATGACCACTTCCACCCGTTGAGAACTCTTTCATGCTTCATTTCAGACTAAGTCCTAAGTGAGATCTTCACTACCCCACCTACAACATATGTCTTAGGAGCTCTACACCTGCCTGGTGTTTATTTCCACCTGCACTATGAAATACAGAAAGTGCTGTAAAGAAGCATGAAAAAAAAAAAAAAAAAGAGATGGAGAAGAAGAAACAAAAAATAAGCAACTTCTACTTATGTATCTCTCTTTCTAAAGCAGACATCTTATACACAAATGGTGAAGGAGTAATTTGATAGTACAGAGGAACCAAGTCTGAGGGAAGGAGGAATGATGCATGCAGCTTACAAATGCAGAGAATAAATACATGTTTTTAGTGAACTGAGAGTGTTTTAAATAATTTCACAGGCAAGATTCACTTATCACCACAGGTGGCCTGTATAATAGATGTTTTAGTTGAAGATGCAAAAATTTGGAGTAGCAGGAATTGTTGATTACAAGCAAGAGTGTTTGCACTTAAAATCCTATCAAAACTGATATTTGTAAGTAAATAATATTAGACTAATCTATTCTCTAGAGGTTATTAAGTGTGTATGCATAAAATGGCACTGTCAAAATGTTAATTAGTTTGAGCAAATGGGGCAGGGGAAAGGAACTGCTTTCATCAAAGTTTCAAATTTCTTCTTCAGAAATGAGACCAAGAGCTGATCATAATAATAAATACCTAGGTTTTAAGTGTTGCTTTCCATGAAAAAAAGATTATGCAAATACTTACTTTACATGTGGAACTATTATGATTTATATTCTAACTAAAAGATCAACCAGAAAGAGACCAACCACCTAAAGTGAAGGCAAGAGCTCTGTCTCCCTTCGTTATCCACACTGTGTCCAATGCACTGGCACAAACCAGCTTAGGACCCACCATCTGGGTTTGTTCCAGGATGCTGTTGGGGCATATGATGGTCTACATAGGAGATTACAGGATCAAGAACCAAAACTACCAGCAACCTAGTTCAGGGCTTGCTCCCATTAAAAAGAAAGAGAGGAGGCAAGGAGTGATGAGAAGACATTAAAATTAAGCTGAGTGCTTTACAGTTTTAGAACAGATATATTGCTTTGATTCCCTTCTATCCACAGCACCTACCTTGTGTAACTGCCTGAGTGACATTGCTTTTGGGTCCCAGGTCAGCAAAGCAAGCACACAAGGATTACTGAGTGCTGTCTGTCGTTCTCCTCTCCCATACTTTAGCTTGACAGCCCTTTTTCCTTACGTGATTTGTTTCAAAATTAGGATGTCACACTTTCCTTAGCTGCACTTGAAGATGATAGAACAGCATCTCTCCTTACCCACAAGCCAAAACTCATTACAGTAACAATTAAGTAAACCTGTTAGCTAGCAGTATTTTTCTCATCTTTGTCCTCCATCCTATTTCCCCATTTTCCTTTTATAAAACAAGCATTGTCCTTCATACTACCCTGTTCTTACCACCATGCAGCTTCCCATGCTGTCTCCTGACAAGGAATTTCTCCTTCTCTTCAACAAAAGATATGCAGGTGCTAGCTACCTGGGATTTGCCTCACCCAGCGGGAAAAGGCACAGGCTGGCCAATGGTCATGCAAACAGCAAAGACAACTGATACTGCAGGGAATTTTGCATGGAGTATTGTCTGGGAAGATGTGGGATAGCTGGGGAGAGCCTGAGAGATTGACTCATGCACCCAGTCACTGGCAGAAAAGTAGGGAGAGCAAAAAAACATATAAAGAACTGGTATGCACGTGCATATAGGAGAGAAAAAGGCAGTCTTGTCCTAGGAAGTTTTATTTGTTATTTGTCTGAAAAGTAATGTAACTCAGCCATTTGTTCTCAGTACTACAGCTTTCCTTGAGAGGACAAAAGCCAGATCGCCTCTATGACACCCTTAGCATCAAATACAGTAGCTTCTGTTAAAGAACACAGTTATGTTTTTCCTCATGTTCCATATATATGGAATATGCCCTGAAGAAATGTCAATAATGCTATAAAAAGATGGTTATTTTAATTGTTATTACAACTACAGAAGGAACCAACAGTTTCCATTTAACTAGAAGAATGTACAATTATAAAGCCACTGTCTGAAAAAATAAAAAACTTTAGAAGTGCATTGGTGGTTTTATGCCTCACATGGTCCCCATAGTCTTGTGTAGATCCTGTAAGCAAACACCTAGTGTAGCTATACCTGCCCTGTACTGCACAGATGATATTAAAAACAGGTACATATTACATCCATCACACACGGATTAGAAGCAGTATAAAACACGTACTGGGAAGAGAGTAAAGACAGATCTATTATCAATCTTTAGTACAAATCCTGAAATTATCTGTGATAGTTTTGCATCTACAGACACTGAATGGGATTTTTTTAGGCTGTATTTACTAATGGAATAGATGGAGATTTTTCCTATTAAAAAAAAAAAAAAAAAAGTAATATACAGCTATGTTGTACATTTATTATCAGCTACCAGCTCATAGCAATTGCACACAGTGGCCATTACACATGCATAAATGTCCTATACCATGCTTTCAGTATTCTGAACACCAATAAAAAAGGGGCACAGACAAGATGACTTAATAAACCTTGTAACAGACTGGAATTAAGAGTAGGAAGTTTTCAGCATAAAAACAGGCATATAATCCTTCCATACAAAAAGCTTCTTCAGAACACTGACTATCCAATGCCAACCAAATATACTTTCTTTTTTCCATGCATCAATGCCACTTCGTTCAGACTGGCTGGCTTTTTCTGCAGTGACCCCATCTTGCCTTCTGTATTACTTAAAAAGATTTATAGCTGGCTGTCTCGCGTGGTGAAACATGAGCTCTGACCCCCAGGCTTGGAAGTTGTCAGGCAGAAACATTAATATTATGCCACATTAGGAAAGAAAACTCATCAGTAGCAGCAAACCAAACGACAAAGTGAAACATGATGCTTCTTGTCATACATGACACTGAACAGTTAAACGCACCCAAAAAGTTGTGCCCTGTAATGTGTCACCTGCTATGTTGCATCAATGCAACAACCAGTGGTCTGAATCTCAGCTGTTGTGCCTCAGTTGGAGTCGCTGCTGCTCAGGGTAATGCAGAAGAACCTCATCACTGAAAACAATAGTCAGATCTCACTGTGTTGTGCAAAAACACACACAGAGACAATTCTTGTCAAAAAACACTTGCTGCCTAGATATTTGCGTGGTGGATGGAGAGATACACAACCTGCATGCAAGTCACTGGAAGTCAGAGCTCAGAGACGTGAAATGGCTTCTCCAAAATGCAATAGAAATCTATACCGAGCAAGGGATTCACCTGACCCCATCCAGTAACCTTACCCTACATGCCTCCTCTTCACCAAAACTGGGGTACATTATGTGAAATCATTTCATCATCAAATGTCTACATTTCAGGATACTGTGGTGCCTGCAAAACAGCACAAAACCCTAAACCAAGATCTTAGAAAGGGGTGGCTAATTTTAATGACTTGCAAAAGCAGTAGTGATGATTCACGCTAAAAATAGGCACAAAAAGCCTAAGCTTCAGGAAATAATCAGATTGCCACACAGGTAAGCAAAGATTTTCCTATCCAAATCTCATGAACAGAGCTTTGGTTTGGTAGAATATCTGAAGTAAGGACATACAAACATATATGTGGATATCTAATCTTTTCTCCACTTTCGTACATACTGATGTCAGTAACACGTAAGACTATGTAAATCTGAATTAGGAACACAGAGTTTGCTATGTCATTAATATAGCAACTAAAGATTCAAAATATTACCCATGCACATTTGCTCTGTTGCGTGTTTTGTACACAATCCATTTTCCAAGAATTAAAAAAAAAATAAAATAAAATAAAATTAGAAAAGGAAGAGGAAAGGGCAGCAGAACAGGAAGGGAGAGGAAAGCAAAGGCAAAAAGATAAACTCTTGCTGTCTGCTTCGTAGCACCAGTCTCAAGAAGTCCTATGAGCTTGAACTTCTTCAATGAAATTACAGGAGTAAAGACATATATGTTTAATCACTGAGGCAGATATGACTTTTTAAAACCATATATTTTATTTAAATATTACTTCCTTTTCATAATAAAAAATGTATTAATATGTACTTTCTGACTAATCTCAGCAATACCTGGTAATTTTCCCATTTTTAAAATATTTCTTAGAACAAATGGTCTTGGGTTTTAGCACATAATATGTGCAGGGGTGTATGAGCATGAAGAAGACCCCATTCCTCATTTGAGAATTCAAATTTGTTCTCTCAGGACCTGTCCATTTTATACCCCTCTTTATAATGTACAAAAAAAACAGAAGCAGAGCATCAAGAGTTTCCTTCAGATTTTACTCAGAAAGACTCAAATTTTTAAGGCAAAATGAGGCACAGGCAGCATTTTCAGCAGCTTCAACTATTGTTTTTATACCTTAATGAGCTAATCTAAAATTCCACGTATGCCAGAACAGTTGTGGAACCCTATTGTAATTTGTACCTCTCCTGACACACTGCTAATACAATAACTTATATGCACCACTAAGCATGGACACAGTCCCTCTTCTTCTGAATGGTCTGCTGACTAGATGCACACAGGGACATACATAATGCAGAAGTCTACTACATCAAAAGTGGAGTATCAAGAGCGTTTCTGGTCTTTATAGGGTTTACAGATTAAAATATCATCATAGTTACAAGGCCAAAAACCAGGCTTCTGTAAAAGCTATACATCACCAATAGCATACATATTTCTTTCAAAAAAAATCTGCTCTTTTAATTAAAAAATCTAAACCAGCTTGTGGCATAGCATGTAAATCCTGGAAATTCTGGGGTGCAAATTGTAGTTGCCTAAATACTGCTAATTGAAAAAATATTTTAATTAGAATAAAATTTTTCATATTCTCCTGACTAAAAAAAATAAATAAATTACACAACCTAAAAATATTCTGAAAAGTTTGGTATAAATCAGTTCTGTAAATGCAAAGGTGTGCGGCACACAAGATTTTCACTTTCTGAGAAAATTAAACAACACAAATACCAAATTTTCCTAGCTCATTCCATCTACCCTGATACATTTGTAGCAGAAAATCTACCTTCCATCACTTTCATAAGTTAAACATACACACTATGCAAATAAAAAAAAGAACACTACATATAGTAAGCAGGGGATGAAAAAAAGAATGTATATAACTAACACAAGAATAGAAGTTTGTATTGCCTTAACTCTATGTTTAAGTTATGCCTTTTTTCTTTTTTTTCCTTTTTTTTTTTTTTTTTTTTTTTTTTTCCCTGAGTGAATATGGAAATCCACCACTGGGTTGGAACGTATAAAGACCAGGGACAATTTACAAATGCCTCTTAAGCACAGAGAAAAAAACTGGCAGCCGGAGGACAAATGCTACGATCATGTGCTTCCCAAGCCTGCAGACTTCAAATTAAATTAAGTTCTAGTAATTGTGAATACATTAGCAAATATCAGAGTGAAATCAGAATACAAACAGAAAGGAGGGAAATAGTTTCAACAGATCTGTTATTTGCAAAGCATAGTCAACTGTCTACACAACAACCATTCAGTTGACATTTCACTAATGCTAATCAAGGGATAGGTTTTTTCAACGACTTTCAGATCAAATCAATTGAGAACTTTGGAGACATCTACTACAGTAAGTTTTTTTTCACTGAAGGGAGTTTTTCATATTTAAAGGGTTTTTGATTTTTGCTTTTTTTTTTTTCCATATGTACAGTCAGGAAACTGGACTTGCCACTCAAGAAGGACCCAGCAAGCAGAGCTAAGAGTTGCACAGTGCATTTAGGAAAGATGAATAAAGCCTAACAAAACTGACCAGAAATATTGTTTGGCCTGGAGACTGTGGATAGGGACAAGATCATAAATGTTGCAATCAGAGAGCATGGGACAAATGAACAGAGCACAAGCAGGTACAGGGTGACAAGGACCAACGTGAAGAAATTGCTGATCCTGCACTGAAGTTGCTGTGTGCATGCTGTAAACCTACTGTCTTGAACTTGCCACACAGGTAGACTGAATGCAGGGAACATGTGCCTCTTATCAAAGGGTGCACAATAGCCACCAAAAAATCAGGATATGACATGCATATGGATCGTCCACATGGTGAGGCACTTGCCCACACACACAATATAAAGAATAATCCCTGCCCCTGAGTTCCAGACACTTTGTTGACTCCCAGCAAGTCTCATCCAGAGCTCATCAGCTTCTCCCCTACAGATAGAAAGTCCAGGGGACAGCAGAAGTGGCAACAAAATCTGAGGTTTGTTTAAAGAACTCCATGTCTGCCAGAGAGCAACTGGCCAGCACTGAAAGTACTTTACATGATGGCCAAACTCTTAAAAAACAAGTTGAGTCCATATACTGTAATGGTAACTTAAAACTACCTGCAGTCTCTCAGATGGGTTGTAGCATTTCCCCATGTCTCTCCCTAACCAGCAACCCCTCCTTATCCCCGAAATATTGTTCAGATACCTCACCAATAATAAAGTACTCTTACAAAGACAATATACCCCTTTGTGAGTTTCAGAGTTCATGTAGAAAATCAAAGCTAATAGTTTTTCAATACTATTTCCATTTCCTGCCCATGATCCCAGCACAGCATTTAAGCATGTGCTTTAAACTTTGTCATAGAATCATAGAATAGCTGGGGCTGGAAGGGACCTCCAAAGGTCATCTAGTCCAGCCGCCCTGCAGTGAGCAGGGATACCCTCAACTAGACCAGACTGCTCAGAGAAACACATCTATGTGCATGCTCAAGATTCACTGCTACCTGATGCTTTCCCTGCCTTCAAAAAGAAGTGCAGAAAATGGGTACTATGAGATAATTAACACTTGCAGTACACATTCCATTCATTTGAATTTCACTTTCCTAAAAAAAACCACACTTGTAACTTCCACACTGCTATTAGAGTACCTTTCAATCACGATGACAGTTTACAAATTATTTAACCTATGTAAACAGTCTGAAGCAAATGTGTCCAACAAAAATAAAAAATTTGCAAATAGAAACACCAAAGACCATTTCACTAGAAAATGAAAGAAACCTGCTTAAAAACATGTTAAATGAACAATGCATTTTTCCAAGAGAAGTTTGGTTTTGTTTCTTTTAAGATGAATGAGCTGACAGATGTTTTACTAAAATCGTTAAGACAAGATGGCAATAATTTCTAGGTATGTTAACTGAACTATTGCTGTCTGGATCATGTGATACATAACAACAAAATTTCCACATTAGGTGCACAAGCAGTTTGTCTGAAAGTCAATCATGTGAGTATCCTATGGACTAGCTTTCATATTCCTAATCTAGAATGCCATCAGCGAGGGGATAGATATAAATATACCTGCATGTAACTTTAGCAATAGATTTAAGGTAGGTGCTTATTAATATCATGAAGATATGATTCTTAATGATATGGGATCACAGCCTTATATAGGTTTGAATAATGACATTGTCTCATTGCATGCATAGCTTGTGCTTTTGTCTCAGACAGGTTCATTTTTCACTGGAGGGGAAAGGTTCATATCGCACGAGGGGGGCAACCAGTTGATGTTACAAGGCTGACGATTAGCCCCCTCGCTGTTCCACATGACACTGGGAAGGACTCCAGCAGGCATCCTTAATGCCTGCTTCAGCATCTTGAAGAAATTAATGAACACAGCTTCGATGGCAAAACATTTCAATCAACCCCAACCAGCTGTGCCTACCATTAAAAAAAAACCAAACCAAACCAAACCAAAACTATTTATTTAAAAACAGGCTTATCAAAAGTTTCTTCAAAGGGTACAAGTTATTTTGGGAGTGAGAATGGGAGGAATAAAAAGGAAGAAAGACAGTGGTGGTTAGTGCCAAAAGATGTGTGATGGCCCCTATATTTGTTGAACAAATTAAGCACGTTCTGGTTTTTCACCTGCTGAAGTAGCAGCAGTGCATATGGCCCAGAAGTTAAAAATAAGGAAATATGCATACATTACCATAGTTAATGGACGACCCTCTCCATTTAATATGCAAATTTCCTGAAATATTACTGAATGCCGTCTGTTCTAAATGAATAAATTTGAATTGCAATTAGAATAATCCTTTATAATTAATGAAAACTGTCAATTTTGGTTCATAAGTAATTTGATTAACAGGATGATGGGACACTTATCAAGTTCACTGGACTGCTAGGGTATGAGAAAGCTGACAGGGAAAATAAGGTGGTCCAGGCACTTAGGCACCACTGGAATATTATCCTAAATTATTGATAACACAAGCTAATGAACTTCAGAAAGTGAACTCTGCATACTTTATTTAAAGGGACAGTGTAGTGGGTGATAAGTACTAGTTTGGTCATGATAGCCTTCTCCAAAATGCAGCCCTGGCATTACCCATTCTCAGAGGGCAGGAAAAAAAAAAGATCCACACGCAAGAACACGCAGTTATTTAAACCTGAAATTTACACTTTCCAGCTGCTTCCAGAGAGGGAAAAAATGTTCACACCATAAATGTAAGAAAGGGACAATACAAGCCAGGTATGCAACACAGTTTACATAATCTACCACAGACATTATTTTATGTTGTATTTCCATTGGTTAAAAAAATGCAATCACCACACCTGCTTTTCCATCCTTCCTTTCTTCCTATCATCTACCATGCAATTGGCCAGCAATCTGCATTTATATATTTTATTTTATTTTTTTAATATGCTTTTGCTAATCAAAAGCAGGAGAATGGTAATGTATCAGTTTCGGTTTTATAAGAAAAGCAATGTAAAAAAGCCAGCCACTACACACTCAAGAAAACCCTCAACTCTGAGGCCATTTCCCTCAACCCATGTGTTTGCTGGCATCAATACCATTCTGCCACAAATGGGAAAGATGACTGTAGGCCACAACTCTGGGCTGATACACCACTCCCTCTGTAATTCCATTAGCCCTGGGGGTCAGGGACGATGTCATCCAATGAAAAAGTTGCCCATAATAGCATTTTAAATCATGACACTCATCAGCACAAACAGGCTGAAATTTTGATCATCTACCTAATGAGCCCAAATGTAATTTAGGTGAATCTTAATAAAAATATCAAATATGTGGCAATGTCTAAAGATATTGTTTCACAAATGGGTTTATTTTTTGAATGAAAACTTCAACTGGATATGCTATCCTGTCACAAAATGGAGAGAGTGAAATCAGAAGGATAATTTAGCTTTAGATTTCAGTCTGTCTTCTTACAAAGATGCACTTTTAAGACCAATCTTGACTCCACACTCATTATTCACCTTTCTTACGGAACTATGTCATATTTTATATATTGCATATAGCATTTATTGTATGCAATTATTCTACATCACCCTCCTGCAGCCAATGGAACAATTCTGAATGCAACTTCAGAGTATGATGTCTCCCCAACATCCTGATAGTGCACATCCTGTATACACCCACACAGCATAAATGGAATCTAGTGCAATCAGGCCTTTTCTGTTTTGCAAACAGCACAAGCTGAAAATGGTGAAATGGCATGTTGAATGAGACTAGCCTGTCTGCACCCAGGCACCATGCCAGGGGATTCTGGGAGATCATTTGTAAAAGTCTGCTATTGTATAACAAAAAACAGTGTGCATGAGCAAGGTATGCATTTAAACCATTACAGCACTGAGAACTCAAAACAGATTTTCAACAAATCACTGAAAGACACTTTTGTGACCTAGGGACTAAATCTCTGCTAAATTTCAGACTCATACACTCTAATCACCAAGTCACCAGCACTACCTACAGGAAGGACACAACTTTGAGTAGAATGTATGTGTTCACATACTCAAGAAAACGATACCTCATTTTTTAATCAGACTTTCTGATAATATTCAGAACTTGCCTAATGCAGAACATTTCAACACAGGAGGTAACATCTGTCAAAAGTACAAGTATCTGGAAAAGGCTTTTTGGAACTGAAATCCTGCAAACCACAGGTGTTGTTGCAGGTAGACATTATTAGAATTTGCAAAGCCAAAAATAAGTTCACTTTACTAAACCTGACCTATATTCTTATGAAGCCATTTTAGCCTGTTTCAAAAAAGAAGTAGGTGCTACAGAATTGAGCAGAATCAGATGTACCCAAACACTTCTGTGCTCAGATCATGGTACTGTGCTCATTGGTATGGCAAATAAACCACATAACAAAGAAAACAATGCCATAATTGGCCAGTGGGCCAGTTTCCTGTCTTCTTCCCCTGAGGCAATCAGGCTTTTCTTTTTAAGTCTCATTTCCTAAGGAAATGAGGATCTGTGAGATCACATTGTCTGCTTATGAGTCCCTCCCCCTAATAGTTTTAACCCTTTGTCCATTCTCTACACGAGTCTCAACAGTTTTGCTATTTTCATGAAAAAGCATGATTTGGCAGGAAAAGAAGCAAGATCTCCCATGGAAGAGAAGGTGGGTGCAACTCAACAAGACAAGCAGCAAGTGCATCCTTGCACATCCCAGTAGGAAGGGAGCCCAGGAGACGAGGAACACAGTTAAGGAACAGTTAGAGGAAGGCAGGAGAAGACTGGATGTTTGCAGTGGAACTTAGGTTCATAGGAAGGTAGTGAGAATATTGCAGAGAGGGCTATAAAGGTTATGTCTGTGATCAAAGAGCATTATGATGACAAGCAGACATGATGAATGGAGTTATTGTGATGAAGGAGCACAGGAAACAATACAAATCTGTAGGAAAAACAGGGTTTAGTTTCATTAGTTCCACTGTTCGCGGAACAAACTAATTTCAACAAAGCTAAGCTCCTTTTTTTTTTTTTTTTTATTTTGGTATCTCTTTTTCTACCTTCCTTTCTCTGCCTTTTTAAACTTTTTTTTTTTCTTACTGGTTTAACTGGCTATGGAAAAGCATCCTTTGCAGGCAGTAAGACACAGCAGACTTGCATAAGAAAACACTCAATTATCAGTCATACATGAAAACATAAGAAAGGTTACATTTTAGTCACTGACTTCACTCCTTAATGGGATGTGGAAATCATGTGCAACCCCATCATGTCCCTTTTCTCTATCTTCCAACTTTGATAAACATTTGCCCCAATCTTCTTAAGAGAGATCCATTAAGAATCCAGCAACCATTATGGGAAATCTAAGGGAGCATTATTACACCAATTTAGAAACAGATAAACGAGGTAGAAAGATGCTTCTAATTCATCATGTAACTACTGTAAAGCTATTAATACAATGCAAACAGTGAACTTAAGAAGTCCTGTGACTAGACCACAAGCCCATACTTCCTTCTCCCTAGACATCTACCATTTAAAAGCAGATCATCAACTAGCATTACCCATCTTAATGTGTGAGGATTGAACCAGGATTATCTGGATAAGTAAATACAAAATGACACAACGCAGTTGGGAAACTCTTCTATTCTGAGTTTGTAGCATCTTTTACTACATATAAATGAAGGTGGGGACCCATCTTAATGAAGAAATCAGCTAAAGCACAGCTAAAAATTCCTAGTGCAACCTTTTATTTAATTCCATCTCTTATTTCATTCATTCACATAACATAGGAGAGTTTCTTTCTAGGCTCTGTAAGGGAGTAAGACCAAACCACCCGCTAAACAATTAGTGACAACATCAGAGATGTAGCTGAAGGACATACCAATGTGTTGGATAGAAAAAGGTCTCTACTTAAATCTCTGACACATGAATGTTAACATAATAAATGTTATATTATTCTGATAGAGCTTCAGAATTATGATGGTTAAGAACAATCCCCAGCAGGTGAGAAAAAATATCTGTTGGGAAAGTAACTGAAGTTTGGAAGTTTTTCCCTTGGGTGATATCAGTTACCATTCTATCAAATAGGACCTATCTATTCTTATTTTATTCCTATTATTGTGGCAACCAGGAACCATTATCATTTGCTCCTCTTGGTGACTAATACTGAGACAATCATGGCAAAAGGAAATAGAAAACAAAACCAAAAAAACCTCCAATGCAGTTTTTAGTGGCATAAACTCTTCTGGATATGGATGCAAATAACAAACTTATTTATTCATGCTCCTTAAATGTATTTATTTTTTCTTCATTGTTTGCTGAGCTAAGAAAATGAATAATTTTCAAATTGTTGAGGCTGGGAAGGGAAGGTTGAAATAGGGTATTATACAAGGCTTTGCCCCAGACAAATGAAAGTCTTTGAGTAGATTATGGTCTGACTAGTTTCTTTTTTAAGACACATCAAGGCATTGCAGTATGTGTCAATAAAAGCCCACCTGGAGGAAGAAATTACAGAGCACTGGAAAGAATGCCAAGATTACTCAAGTCTTTGTGTTTTCATTTGTTTTAAATCTGTGTTTTGTTAAAACAAATGTAGAAATTAGCCATATGGGAACTTAGTTTTGGTGCAATATCTTCATCTGTCACGGCATTTGGAAAAAAGCACACACACAACAAGATCAGTGGTCAGGGAGGGAGGGTGAGAACAGCACACAAGGAAACAATGCTGAACATATGCACAGGATTTCGACCTCGCAGCATGGTCACTAATGATTATTTCATAAATACTGAAGCTGTGATGGATTATTATTACTGAAGGGGCACATTTTTAAAGATCATCTAACACTTACTGTCTAGAAAGGTAGCTCATGCCTCTCGATGGAACAACCTGCCCTTGTAACACAGTGTTATCTTACCCAAATGAAAACCACACACTATTTTCAATTCAAACCTTAGACCCAATCCATGTAAGACAGGGGCTTAATAGCTTTCCAAACTCTCATTTGGCCTCAGTTATACAACCAGCTGACACTGAAAATAATTAATGCCCTTTAGGACTCGCATCTGCTCCTATGGTTCCATGTCAAGGTTTTTAATTGGGCTATTTTGGCATTTGGAGACAATGGCAAGGTGAAATAACCTTTCTTTAATATTTCTGAGGTCAGAAGTTAGTCCTGCCAAAGGTCATCCTTCAGGTTCACAAATTAGTCATTTGTATCACCTAATGCAATCTGTGACTTGCAAATTGCACTGGGAGATGTTATAGTGCATTAATTAGTCCATGTGGTGAATACTGAATTCATCATTACCAGTGAAGCCTGTGCAGGCGTGCCAATACTCGTTTTGGTGGGTTGCAGTAGCTGATTATATTCCGTATTCTCCTTCAAACTGTGGCCTTTAATATCAGGCATTGTGTGCTGCTAAAAGTAAAGAAGGATAAACTGGTACTCTCCCACTAAACAGCACAACGTAGAAAAATTACATGTGAAGAGTTTCCTCAGTGTGCAAGAAGCCACCTCAGCCCATTCCTTTGGCTTCTACTATCATCCAGTACTCCCACAAGTGACACCATTGCTGGATTGCACTCAAGTCAGAAGAGTGGTTGAAACTTAAGAAACTGGGCTGTCTTCTTAGCTGTCCTCTTCTCTTTTGAACCTAAAGAGTAGTTCTGATTTTTTTTTTTTTCTTTTGGTCAGCTGGTTTGGTTTTCTCTATAGCTGTGGGGATTGCAAGCTTTAAAAACAGACAGGCATAAACAGTAATTAACATCAATTCTCAAGTGATTGCATGTCTACAAAGGCAAGGCCTTTTGGAAAAGCATGATAAAATTGCAATAGCAGCACTACCATCTTTCAGTGAGGATCTGGTTATCAGACAAGTGTCCCAAGTTTCCAGGATTTTATTTTCAAAGCCCATGCATTGCTCTCATTTGTACAGGGCACTGACAAAGAGCTAACATCTCCAGCAGCTCAGGCCCAAGAATTGATCCAGAGACAGAGGTGGGGCTGCTCTGTCACCTCACAAGCCTCAATGACCCAAATCATCCCTTGCACTGACACTCCATGGCTGGTGCTGTGTTCCCTACACCCCTCACAGCAGCCTGCCCTACAGCCCTTCTACCTTCAGGGTCCTTCAGTGCCAGAAGAGAGGCCAATACCAATCCCAAGCCCACTTTTTAAAACTCAACATTCAATCAAGTTTCCTTGTTGAGAGAGTTGCAGTTCCTTGCAGAGAATTTCACCTTAAGTTACAGTCTGATCTTTCAGCTCTTTGGCAGCTATTGCCTATAATGAAGGGATTATTAATTTCTGTTTCAAAGGGATAGAAGATCAGGATACGGACACGGCATGACGGTACCATCTGTGCGGTTGACATATATTGATTCATACCATCTTCCCATCTGTCCTTGACACTACAGAGTATCAGAGGTCACAATCAACTCTTTGCTGGAATTCCCCCAAAAAACCAAGTTTTCATCCAGTTCCCTGTCAAAAAAAAAAAAACCCGCTGTAAACTACTTTTCTATAGAAAATGGATCAGCTCTTCAATGAATTACAGAAGCCTTGACATAGCAGACAGTTTAGCCTTCTACATATATACTACACAAGAGATATAATAGCAAGCAAAATTATCAAACAATGATAAATAGGAGCTTCAACGTGCCTTAATGAAAGGCTCATTCTAAAATACTGCTCTTGAAACAATAGGGGGTTGAAGAAACTAAGAAAATTACTAAAGTTCTAAGAAGATTTACATACTTATATTGCACTAGGTACAACAACCAAACAGAGCAGAAGAAGGCTGAGAAACATGATGTTTGGTTGCATGTGCCTGTGGAAATTGGTGAGGAAAAAAATGAAAACCTGCAGCTAACTCATGAAATGTATCAAAGTCTCTGGAGATGACCTAGTTTTGTTTTCATGATAGGTTTGGCTTTGTTTTTCTTTTTCCTGTCATCCTATGCAAATTGTTAATAGCTAGGAAATGAAAACTTTTGAAATGGCCATTTCTGGCTTCTGTCAGTTTAAATATTTCATCTAGCATAGCCCACAAGATCACTGGCAGTACTGTGCTTAAACAGTGCTCATGCAAAACTGAGTTGCAACTGTCCCAAAACAGCCTTGGGTTAAAACATGTCACGCCTTTTTCTCACTCTAAAGAACTGATTGAAGAAAATCCAACCAATTTTAGCAAGCCTAGAATTGTAAAAGTATGTGGTAGAAGGAATGGCAATTACGCAATGATTTTTTATTGTTGTCCTTGCTGTTGTCACAGCAATGACTACACAAATTATTCTTCAAACTTACATTTAAAAATAAAATGTAGTTCCTCATGCACTGCTTTCCTCTTTGAGCTATCTTACTGAGTCAAACTAGGTGAACTTACAAAAATCCTCACAACACTTTCTTATATTTAAAAAATAGGAAGATAAGAGGAAAACATGGTCTGCCTGAGGGTCAAACCTGAGTAATAAGCCCTAGTTCAATTTATGGCCATGACTGACACTACCAAACTCCACTAGTATACACTTCTTTACCCAAAGTGTTAACATAATCTGAATTAACTTTCTTGGTTGTGGAGTGTGATAGCAAGTCACACTGAAAGAGCTCACGCTGGATCCAACTCCCAGGGCCAACACTGCAACTTAACATGCCCAAAAAGCCATGGAATGGGCCAGATGGGAACTCTCAGATGACAACCACACCTTTAGCAGGGGCATTTCTACCTGGTTACCCAGCTCTGCTTGCCAGGGCAGACCACAGCAGTCAAGGACAACCTGACATATTTTACACCAGTTGTGTAAGCTCTCCAGACTTTTTTTTAAAGCAACCAGCCAGCTCCTGAAACTTAATGATAGCAGCACAGCACTGCTGTGGTTTATACCTGATACCTCCCATCTGCATCAGCTGTGCTCACCCAACTGATTAATTTTATGAATTAACTTTTGCACACTTCCATCCAAAGCAGGTGACCATGCTGGTGCGTGCAGCCCACCTGCCTTCACTCTTCTCTGGGCCAGGCACCCTCCTTCTTTCACCCAGCCTTGTGTGCACAGGACCCACGTCCAGCATTGTATCACACTGGCCCCGTAGCCCTGAGGTGACACAGCCACCTCCCATACAGGGCAGCTACCCTGAAAACACAAATGGGTCAATGGGCATTTCTGCTTTCAGTGAACTAACCAGCAGAAAACCAATGCAGGAGGTATCCAGCCCGAAAGGCTGGGATGCTATGGGAGAGCACGGGGCTGGCAGCAGTCGAGAGTCCCCCACAACATGGCGCCCACCCGGGGCCGGCAGAAGGTTCCGGGCCTCGCCGCCAATGGGGCAGCCGCGGCGAGAGCCCGCACTCCGCTGCCACCTGGCGGCCGACGCCGCTCACTGCACCCGGCCTCTGCCGCCGGGGCCGCCTCCCCGCGCGCGCAGGCCGAGACTCCACCATCCTCCCGATTCCTGTGGCTGTGCCGGGGGAGGGGATATGGGTGTCACACCGTCCTGATGTGTTAAGGGAGAAAAGTCTGTAAGCGTGGGAGTGCGGGCCCACAGCGACTCCCTCATGGGCTGCCTCAAGCCCCAGGGGACCACCCAGCCCAAGAGCAAAGGCTGGTAACAGGAGGGAACAGCATTAGCGTTGAGGGAGAAATATTTCCGTGTTACTACTAATCACTTAATAAATGCATAGTAAGCTGGGCACTGTCCCTTAGTAGCTGCCCAGCAGTCGGGATATTAGCAGGCAAGATTTCTCCATATTAATTTACTGTGGCCTATTCAGGTAGTTCAAGGATCTCAGCAAGTTGTGATCCATTCAGTTTAAAAGTACAGATGCAAAATGAGGCTTTGGGATTTACGGTTTGACTCCCTGCCAGTTGTTGAGGTTTCACAATTGTATTCCTCATGTGCTTTTTTTCTTTGCCTGCTAAAATGCTTTTTTTTTTCCCCTCCTCTGCTCCCACTGTAGCATGTGAAAGAATCATACCAAGAAACAGGAAACAGTGAAGGTCCATCTCTTGTGAAAGCTCCGTGTAATATCAGACACTGTATAAGCTCTACTTGTGTTAAACAGAGAACCTATCAAAATGAAACCTTGTGAAAGTACTAGGTGGTTAAGTACCTTGAAAATGGTGTTTCAAGGGTATATCAGGGGATTTGTCTTTGCTGAAGTGGATGAGAAGTCATCCCTTTCAAGATATTTGCTGTAGACATCACAAGAAATCAAAGTCCTGGAGCCTATAGGAGCTGAGGCATTATAGTGGCTGATCAGAGCATGGGGATTTACAATCACAACATTTGCTGACAACGAATTGTAGGTGCTCTGCAAATCCCCACACTGTCTAGCAAACGGTGGCTGACAAGCAAGTAAAACACTAGGACTACCCTGAAGTAGAATATTAATGAGACTTACTGAAATTACAGCAAACAAACCAGTCAAATAGCAGATAAACTATTAAAAAGAGGGCAAGCACTAAACAGGTCAGCTTCCATTATTTTTCATACCTGAGTCCATGTTACTTCACTTTGCAATAAAAGGATAAGGAGACCTTTGTAGTTACTTTACTGAGGTCAGAGAGGGTGACATGCATCTTGAACAGCCTTCATAACCAAACCAGCAGGAGCATTACTGATCAGCTCAGAGCTCACCTGAAGGAACTAGCCTGAGTTTTATTATAATTTAATTTTGTAAATCTGTTATAATGCCTGCTAGTTCAGTCAGCAGTTTGGGTATGGCTTTTACCTGCTCCTATGTTTATTCTTCATGTGCTCTGTTCTACCTCCTTAATGGAAATGAGTATGTTTATGTATGGGTTGTTTGTTTTCTTAATAAAATACATGAGCCAGTGTGAAAATACAGATTTTTGTTAATATTAATTTACCTTTTCTCTACCTCCAGAGCAATAGGGCAATCCGGGAATCAACTATCACTTATCCCTGTAACTTCCTGTAACCTTCCTGTCTGGGCACAGAAGAGATAACCTCTGCCCCAGAAGGCTCACACTCTAAACCACGTTGCCCCATATAACCTCAGTAACCCTTTCTGCAACTTACTTCTCCATCTCTTTGCCATTTCATGTTTTAAGAAATAATGTGAAATACTTCCCTACCTTTATTTCTTTTAATTCAAAGGGAAGCAAAGGTTTCTCATGGTCAATAAGTGAATGCAGCATAATCACAGTAACTAATGCTTGCATCTAAGACAAAAACATCTCCGACATCTACCCGCTTGCTGTAAGCCAAGGAGACATTCCTAAAGCATCTCATGAGCACTACGTCATAAGACAACAAAATCAGTTGACATAGTAGCCACAAGCAGGCTCAGTAATCATAAGAGACCGATGCAGACCTTTGAGCAGTTGCAAATGGCAGCAACTAAACCACATAATTCTCTTTTAAACAAGTTACCAGAAAATAAAAATAGATGGAAGCCCCATTACTTAACATATTCATCCCCACATCTGGATGATAAAATATAATTCTTATGGCAAAATATAATTTTTAGGCGCTATGTTCCCTATCTGCAATTACATCAAAATCACATTAATTGAGCTATAACACTGTCAGGCCCAGCAGCTGGGAGGCACATCCATACATTCTAAAGAGGTGGCCATTAATTCAGTGCTCTGCAGCGTGGCAATGAAGCTGGGATGTCCGTTCCCCAACGTGATTTACTGTCTTTCAAGCTGCTTAAGTGGGAACCTCTACAAAAAGATTTAAGTTAAGTGACTCTTATGCTGAGCTGGAGCTCATTTATTATTGAATTAAGTTTTCATTTCTTTTAAAGGGAAAGAGAAATAGTTTTATTTGAAACAAGGTAAAACAGTTAAAAGAAATAAACTACAATGCAGGAAGCAAGAATCTCTATCTGCGGGTATCAAGTGACATTTTGATTTTACATTGGTGTAAATTTAAAATCTGTGTATATATACACACTTATAAATACACATATGTATATGGTTTATATACATGTCTGCTTTTAGGCTGTATGTACGAATATGCATATAGATCTGGAAATACATGTAATCTGTACCTCCATTTGTAATTATGTATGTATCTAATACATTTATGAACCTAGATCCTGGAACTAAACATATCCTTAATTTTAAGGATATATATGCCTGGTATCTTAGTATCTTTTTTTTCATATCCTAGTACTTCTTTCTTGTTAAAGAATGTATTTAATCAAGTTCCATTTCAGAAAATACATTTGGTTCTTTTGTTTGTTTGGCTGCTTTTTTTGTGGTTTGTTTTTGATTTTTAAATGAGAAAGACCTATAAGTGACACCCAAGCATTTTAGTTAAACAGGGTAGAAGGGGTGGGTGGTGTTTGTGTCCTGTACTAAAAAGTTTGAGATTTGTCCTATATGAGCAGCAGGTACACAATTTCTGCCCTGAAATTAGAACAGCGTAACACATCAATCGATGAAATATTTGGCCTCTGTTCTCTAACTAGATGAAGGAAATATATCAAGCTAAATTTTCTGCCATCTTAATTTTATTGAAATTAGTGGAGTTTATCCGACAAAATACTTGTCATCTTGCATCTGACTGGTAAAATGCACCAGTGCAGGGAAAGGGATTTTGAGGGAAAGCAGCTACTCTGCATGCTTCAATTGGCTAAAAATTTCTGAATAAAATCTACTCTAAAAATAAATAATAAAAATTTGCCCAGATCACCATAATGGTGTCATTTACACTCCAGTCACATAAGTCTACAGCCCAAGACCCTTTCATAATTAGGAATGTACACTATATAAGCTCCCTCTCTAATTAGCAAATTATGTTGAAAATAGCATCCTGCTAATTAACGGTTATTATGGCATTTCTGAAGCTGAAGCTTTAATTATCACCAATGTAATGATTGTGTACAGAAAAAACCCACAACTTTTTTTCTTAAATTATCAATAAGGGCAGGAGATTATTATCAGGTGAATCTGCTGATGGCTGATTAATTTGTTTGATGCAAAGTTGCTGTGTGTTTCATATTATTTTATCGGAGTTGCAGGAAAAAGGTACATAATTTGGTTTCATTAGCAACTACGGCTATTTATCACTAGAAGATACCCCTCCTTTTTTTGTTGTTTGTTCAATTCCCTCTGTGTTTTTGCCTGCACCAGCATCAAAGTCAAGAGCAGGAAGTTTTAATTAAGTGACACTAATGAGGTCGTTGAAAATGATACTTCAGCAATTCAGCATGCTGTTAAATGTGTTTATTCTATAATGTCATCAAAGGTGATTGTTTTCCCTTGTAATAGATAAAATTCATTACCATAAGCATTGTACTTTTTGAGCGTTAGAGATACAAAATGCGAGTTAGTCAGGTGTGTCTGTCGCACATTTCATCTCATCTACCTCAGTAAATGAATTTGCATCTAAAACTGTCCCTTAAAAGGGAAATGTAGCATGAACTGTAGCTGTAAGGGGGTTTTTGTTGAGAAATAGCTAGCTTTGAGTATCCTGCTTGGTTATGATGATTGTAGCCCTGATTTTCTGGCTGCCAATCCATTCACAAGTGCATCCTGAAATTCTCTATTCACAGCCTCTTTTGCAAGTCCTAATCAAACAGTTTGAATTAATAATTTCCAACCTGCTAAATAACTGTGAACTAGTGGTACAATTAATACTATGATTATGCAAATCAAAGAGTAGTTACAGGGCGGCTGTCATTGTTATAAGCTAAGGATATAGTAAGACAAGTCATAGTTTGAAAGGAGAGGTTGTAATCTATTAGACCAACTGATCTCGATGGAAGAAACACTTCAGGTCTGAAGCAGGAGTAGCTATGAGTCTCTGCTGCTCTCTTCCTCACTAGGGATATGGCCATGTAGAAATATTCTTTGTTTGCCCCCAAATTTGCACAGAAAAAAAAAAGGCTTAGAGAAGTTTTGCAAGTAAGATATGGCTCCTACAAATGCACATACATACAAAATATACTAATCCTGCAAGCAGAGCTAATGAACACTCATGTCTATCCATTTTGACATGAGCAGGGGCTAAAATCCAAAAAGGGTCCTAGATCTTCCTTTGGTGAAGACAGGCATTGTTGAATAGACAATGTTTATATCTATGTCATATCTCATCTGATCAATCCGCAAATTGTTTGATTCCTTAACAAATATATGTCAGATTTAAAACCAAACTTTCTGCCTTGCAGTAGGTTAGACATTAACATTCAGTTTTACTCAAAACCTATTACAGGCCACAGTACTTCCTGGCAGTCAGCTTCAACCTCCAATTTTCAGAAAGAAGGTCAACATGTTACTTTTCTGCCCTTATGCTAAAAAATAAAGAACTAGATACTTGTTAATACTAAGACCATTAAAAAATATAGCTCACAGTTTCAGCAAATATGTTCTTTTTAAACTACTGCAATTCTAAGATTATGAAGTTTTCCTTATTTAGAATAACATGAAACTAAAAAGTAGAGAATGAGCTCTATGGGAGAACTCTTTTTTTTTTTCCCCTGAAGAATGGAAGCAATAATTTATTTCAGTTTAAATCAAATTAATTTTTTTTTAATTCACTTTGTTTCCAATAAAAATTTTTTAGAAGTCAGATGAGGCAAAACCAAACAAACTTCAAATTATTCAGAAAGCCAAAGCACCACAAATATTTTTCAGTGGCGAAAGTCCACTGTTTCCAATAAATAACATTTGGACACTGCTCAATTGCTAAGTGAAATACAACATGGCATATGCAACCTTAATACTGGAAATCTTTACTTACAGTTCAAATTTAGAGCTGCCATTCAAAGCTTTGGTCTCTAGTCAGATCCTATTTTAAACACCTGGCCCATACTGTATTGCTTTCCATCTGGCTGGAAGGACAACTTAATGCTCTCAAACTTAGCCAGCATAAAGCCACCAAATTCACCTCATTCTTTAGCCCTTCCCTGCAGGGTAACAAAGATGGCCAGGGCCATTTGCATCTGTCAGTCCACATGCAGCCTCTGGACAAACCAAAGAGCACAAATGTTCCCTGATATGACACTGCAGAGAGATGCCTCTTCCTGGGGACATCATTCGTGTCTTGCAGCAAGTGCAAAGCCACCCACTTCCCAAGGTTAAGTTCCTCTCACATCTGCTAACACTGCAGTGGGACACATCAGAATAAACTGTAGTCTCATCCTTCCTCTGTGAAATCAGTGGCAAAACTCCTGTCAATTTCAGACAGACAGGACTGGACCTTTAATGAGGAATAAACAGTCCCCAGAGTGATTTTTACAAATAATATTTACAGCGGCACCATCCAATCATCACAGCTTGTTTGTAAGACATGAAAATAATTTTTGCTTTACAGTACTAAGGAATTAGAAACTGCCTGCAAACTCACCCCCCCACCCCCTCACACCCCAACAGCGGGAGCCATAAATCATAGTTTTGTCCACATAGAGCAAAAAGCAGGAATGGCAACAAGATGCAGGAAGAGCTGCCCTTCAGGTGGACAGCAGGGGACACGTCTGGGTCATATGACCCCTAACCTTATCTTTATTTTTCCATCAGGCTCTGTGACATTTGTCCTTTTTCATTCAATAAGATGCAGGACTATTTGCCATTTTCAAGTAACCACATTATACAGTATTTCCCATTGACAGACACGTCCCCTCAGAGCAAGGTGCTTTAACTCTTTCTAATAGGTTTCTTCTTGGCTTCTGTTTCCTGAGTGGGATTTTATGTTTTGTTTGCTTTGACAAAATGAAGAAAGGGAGAAAAAGAAAGAAAGAAACATACCCCCTGGGAAAGTTAACCTCAAAACACAACATTTCTAAAGCAGGACAAACCACTATCGTAACTGCAGAGGACAACATAATTACAGGCAAAAACACAGAAAAACAGATGTACTGAGCAAGGAGTCTTGGCAGTCCAAAGTTAGAAGGTCAATAGGTTGGGTTGCCTAAATTGTACACTTTTGAAGCAGGCATTAGTTTCTTTCTGCAGATAGCCACTTCAGGATCTGTATTTTGTCTGAGTATCTCTTTCTCACCTAAAAATCTAGCCTCCCTAAAAATATAAAAGATGATACCAAACTTTATCCCACCCAGCACAAAATGCTGGGGAAGATCTGCATGTAGAAGATAACAGTTTGCACCTCCAGAAGGTTTCTACCAGCTTCACAAAATGCTATCTCCTAGTCTGTAACCAAAGCTTAGAGCTGCATTGTCCTACAGTCTTCTTAAGAGGATCCTTCAGTTATCCTTACAGGGCCAAGCACCTTGATATCTCAGCTCTGACACAATTTTCTTGAAAGCTGGAGGAAGTGCCCACCTGCTCTTACTATGATGGTTAACATTTTCTCACCAGTCCTGCTCATTAGCAGTGCCACTGCTAATTCTAGTAGACTGCAGCTAGTCAGGAAGGGCTACTCTTCCCATTTCACTGGTAAGAAACTGAGGGCCAAGGAATCTATGTAATGCAAGGTTTCCTGGCAAAGCAGGGCTTTGAAGGGGTGTCTCTGAAGTCACTGATCAGAAGTCTTATGGCTTTTAGCACTTTTCCTCCACCTCCACATCAAATGTGTGTGGTTTCCCTGCACATAAGCATTGTCCATGAGCCCAGGCCTCAAGGTAAAGCATCTTTGCAAAGGTGAGAGCCCCAGAATCTTGAACAGAAGACAAGGTGAAATATTTCAAGCAAATCCTTTGGTGCCTGCTCCTACCAGCCCTTGTACATAATGGGTGCTCTGCTGTGTTATTTCAGGATGCTGCTGATAAAAGCAACAAAAACATTGTTGTGTCACAGACATGGTTCAAGGCCATGTCCAAGTCACTAAAGTGTTTTTAAAACCTTGTGATACAATCCTGCTTACTGTATTAAAGTCATGCGCTCAACCTCTCAGGTAAAGTCTGGAGAAGGGATACCTCTCTCACATGGCACAAATCTTGGTGGAGCAAAGGTGCTGTTGATGTCCATGAACACTCAAGAGGGGCTTCATTGCCTCTGAAGAGCTAGGTGCCCCCTAGCCACCACCTGGCTCTTCTCCAGCCCCACCACTGCCTGCTGTGCCCATCCTACTGAGAAAGGAGAAAAGCATTGCAGCGCAACCTGCAGAACGCAGGGTGCAGTCACCACAGTTAGCTCTTCGCCCACACATAGAGTAACTGTGGGTCATGAAAGAGGCAGGATTTCAGCCCGAATGAAAACATAAGATGTCAACCAAGAAAATGCCCCACTGTTTGTTTTTTTCCCATGTGATTATAGGCATATTCAGATTCTCTGAGAAAAAATGGTGCTCTGTTTAGTCACTGCAGGGAGGAAAGCACCACCGGAGCAGCGTCACTGGGGTGTCCAAACCACAGCTTCAAAGAGGAAGGTTAGTAATTTGTAGCTGACTTCTAGCATATTGCTGCACTCACGTGAGTGGATCCACCTCTGTGGCAAAAATCACACTAAAAAAAGGGTCAGTTCTGGTTCTGTTCTTTCCTTAGCTTATATTTGACACACAGCGGTCTCAAATGTGAGCTTATATAATGTACTGTAACACCAGATACAATAACAGCAATGGGAAGAGGCTTACTACAAATACTCAGTGCTCATTCTGTGCCAGTCTGTCCCTGTATCCTCTTTAAAAGTACCTGACTTGAATTATCAGTCTCCAAATGATGACACTGAGGTGGGCATGGAAAAGTAAATAAGGGAAACACAATTCCAGAGTATGATACCATTAGCTAGAAGCTGTCTGACAACACTTGACAGCAGCCAGTAAATACATCCCACATGTTAAGTATTGTGACATTTTCTGAAGGGCAGTTGATGCATGTATGCACCCAGATGTCCCTACCCAGAATGGCTGTTGATGTGATGACTTCCAGAAGAAGTTCTGAGATGCCCACTGTGCTGCTGGTGGACCGCAAATTAAACATATGATATGGCTACAACATAACCAGCAAGCTGAAGCCAGATGTACAAAGGTGACATGTGATGATCAAATGGCACTGATGGGTGTGCAGCACTGTGTTCTCCTCCAGACAGCAAGATTAGACAAGAAATAGTGGCAAATCAGAGGGAGATAAAAGAAAGTGACAAAAAAAATCAATTATATTAAAGGGAAAAATAGATAAAGTAAAATACCAGATAAGCTGTGGACTCATAGTCATTATTTTAGTTTCTACTAATTGAATTTGTAGGCTTCTTTTACAGTTAAAATAATAAAACACAACCATAAAAGTAGCAGTTTCATGAGAATGGAGGCATCAATATAAGAACTCTTAAGCAATGTTGGAGCTGCTAAGAGAAGCTCTCAGAGAAAGACTGTAGTATGTTTATCCTTATCTGACTGCAGTTCAGTGGTTCTTCAGCACTGCAGAGCTGATACATCCTGCAGCCTGCTCTCAGGATGTACACTGTGACTACACCCCACCTGTGGGAAGACATAGGCTTTCTATATTCTCTGTGCCCCAGTCATTGGGGTTAAAGATTTATGGTAGCATTCTTGCTGCTGCTCCCCTTACCCATAGGAAATCAATCAATGTTGAGGTTTTATACATGCTCACAGAATGTATCTGTGCTTTGGACCCAGAGACACAGTGCACAGAATTGCCTCACAGTAGAGACGCAGATCTACTAAAGTCATTGGGACTGCCAACAGTTGTTCCACATGCTCCAGATATTCAAAACACAGGCCAGGGGCAGATTCTCAAGTAATCAGTGCAAGGATTTCAGCACTTTATTTTATACTGACAAAATGAAAGTTTCTCAGTAGTGTCACTTCTTGCAGATATTTCTAAGGATTTTTCATTCACCTTAGACCTAAAGTAGATCTTTAAAGCAAAAAGAGAACACTGTCTAAGAGCTAGTGGATTGAGGATTTTAGTAGAAAGTGTTTAAAACCTGGACTAAAATCCTTAATGTTAGGCACAAGAAAGACTAGAACTGTAATGATCTGTGCACCCAAGCAGTTTACTATCAGAGGAACCATCTGCTCTTGAAAATATTTTCTAAGAAAGGAAGGAAAAAGGAAAGGAAAAGGAAAAGGAAAAGGAAAAGGAAAAGGAAAAGGAAAAGGAAAAGGAAAAGGAAAAGGAAAAGG